>CAJNOL010001073.1:0-22013 GCA_905250125.1 Rotaria sordida | reverse complement strand
CAAATGTATATTTATATACCTTTTAAAAGATCAGCATGGTTTTCTAAATATTGTCGATAATCTGTTACATGGTTTGATATGATAAACAAATATCGAATAAAGATGGTAGGTCGTTCACGTGGACCTTTGACTGTACTTGCATCGACGTCAAAAAATTTCTAAACAACAAATTTGATTCCAAGTTGCCTTTGGGTAAAGGAAAAAGATATTTAGAACTATCTTCGTTTTATAAGAAAGGTATGTTTTTTGCTTTTCAATACTTGCAACTAAATTTCAGTGACTAACTTTCTTATTGTTTGAACATGAAAATCAAAACTATTTAGTTATATATATTCAAAGATTGCTAGAATTAGGCAATCCCTAAAGCAATATATTTGAAGAGGTCTAAAACCCGGAAGTTTTCAAAAGAGTACTTTTACTAAAACAAACAACAAAAAGCAAAAATCTAGTTCTTGCGTTGTATTATTCATATTTTAAAGGCGCAACTTTCATCTAATCTCTTCGTAAACAATAGACATCTTCTAAAGTAAGTATTTACTTTAGAAAACGATAATTAAAGTAATTTATTTCTGTATATCAAAAAGGGAACTTTTTACTTTCATTCTAGTTGGAATGTTTACCAATGGACGCTATAATATCAATATTTTATCGTTTATTAGTAACGTAAGCATGCATTACTCATCATTCCAAAAAGAGAAATTATTCATGAATAGCTATCTTTCAAGTATCGATTTTTTCATGTCTATTTATACATTTTTCTTATCTCATTTGACGAATTTTCATTGTTCGTTTAAGGAAAGAAAGAATGCTTACTTAAGATATATAAATGATAATATAATTATCTTACTTTGATATTTTTATTAATTTCTTCAATTTTTGCTAAAGATGGTGTTGCATTTGTTGTTCCTGATGTGTCCAAACCAACCTAAGATAGAATCACCTATAGGAATATTAATAAGCCAAAAGTCTATGCTCGCTTTTTTTGGATAAAAGAACTGTTTGACTGCTGGAATAACTCGTTCCACACGCTCCAAACGTTTGTGAAATTTATTTAATTCTTCACGTAGAATACTACATCCTTTGCATTCAACAGCTGTTGAATCTACAAATAAAATGACATGTAAACAGACATCTTCATTCTGTCTTTGTAGTTACCATCAATAATTGTTGTTGTTTTCTTTTTTTTCTTTGCTGGTACTTTCTTTCGGCTTATTAATTTGTTTAACATTTTACTGCTATCATTGATGTCTGGATGTTTCTTACCAACAATTGGTGGTGCTAAAACGAATAAGTCAAATGTTGTTCGGTTGGTGATTGAAATAAATTACCTTCATCTTCATCATCATCACTTCCATCGAGTGAACTATCAAAATCATGATGCCGTTTATTCGCTGTTGATGATGGATTGTATACTTTGTCAAAATCTAAAAAATGGATGTAGATATTTATCAGCATATCTGATATAAAAATTTTGTACCAATACTAGCTTTGTCTTTGATTGCATAAGTAATACTATATCTGGATGAAGAATAACTTTCAGATGGTTTATCCATCGGATTTTCTTTCGAATTAATTGATGCTTGTAGTGTCGAAGGTGTTTGTAATAGCGATGTTGATACGTCGAAATCATCACATACATCATTTTCTTTTTCTTCATCATCATCATCTACAAATTGTCCTAAATCAATTTCTTCACTACCAGTTTCACGTGCAAATTTCGTTTTATTCAAATTCATTTGTGCTTTTGAACCTTAAATAGTTTTATTTAAAGCAAAAAAGAAGAAAAAGAATACAACAAACCTCTTGCAAGAATTGTTAATGGAGTTCTATCACCACAAATCTTTATTTCACCTTTTTCTGTATTTATTGGATTAATATTGATGGATGTCGTTGGTATTACCGCATGTTTTGTACCTTTCATGAATGATGCTAATACATATTCTTTTGAAGAATAGCGATTATTTATTCCTGCAGTCAATCGAGACGAAGAACGAATCATGATACAATAAATCTATAATTAAGAAAAATATCTAAAACAGGGAAATACTTTATAACCAAGAAAATAAAAAAATAATCAAATATTGGCAATATTGCTAATAAGTATGTCTTTGAGACCGTCAAATGAATTGTTAATCAATTATTAAATGCAGTACTAATTTGTTCAAAACCTAGAAATTCTCTACTTAATCGTGATCCCAATCAATAACAACATCCGTAAATACGAAAACGTTCTCCTGATTCCAACTCATCTTGATTACTTTATTTATAATATCGGAAACAGGAACTACTTTATATGAATATTGCTTGGCACTAAAGAAGCCGAAATAAGAATCAAGTCTTTTAAGAATATTTTGTGGAATAATAACTGTTGTCAGTCCTGCTGCTAAACTAAGATCAATGCATGAATATTTTTTTACAAAAGCATAGTTAACATTGAATAATTTGAAGTAAAACAACACTTCAACAAAACATTTTTTTCTTGCTTGTATGCATTTAGAATTAGTAAGAGATACTTGATAACTAATCGCTTTTCCACCACGAGAATAAGCTTTAGAACGAAATGTTTTAAAACCACGACGATATCGACTATAATATTGAATTTGTAATGCTGCATCAGGTATAATTTGTTGTTTTGTCAAACATTCAACTAATTTTGTTTTATATTGTTCAATTATGTGTATATCAATATGACGTTCATTAAATCTTTCGGTAATAAAAATATCATTAACTCCAATAGTATTATTTTCATATAACGAACGTTCAATATTGTACCAAGTGATATATTGTTCTAGTATGTATTTTTTTCCATGACACATATTTAATGCCAAACCTAAATATGATTCACGTGCAAAGCAAGATGTCATGGATAAAGAACCATGACTCATCACCTGTTCCTTTAAATGGAGATGTAGATGAACTGTAAGTAACTCAGATTTTGGACCATATAAAATAGATAAATTTTTGTGATATGCATCAAATAATGAATCAATATCATCTAATTCTGATGCTGTTTGATAATGATATAGCGTGCGTATGTATATATAATAATACAAATAATGAAGAGCATATTTGTCAGGTAAAAATAAAATACAAAAAACTGGAGAAATGTAAATCATAAAGTCTCTAAAAGTGAAACATAGTAATATAGAACAATAAATAGTAAAAACAAACTAACTTACCTGAAGAACTTTGTTTTCCAAGTATTATAATCAACTAAAGGCATGAACTGATATTTGAAATGATGTGGTAATATTACTGATGTTAAATAATTTGAAGCTTCTACAAAAACATGTGGTAATAACATCTTGTGCCAATAACTAATTAAAGTCTTCATGTGTCCACTGCAAGACAAATGCATATAATCAATACAGATTTGAGAAGGAAATAATAAAATATGTGTTAGTGGTGTTGCACCTTTAATACCAAGAGTTGTAATGCTTGCAGAACTTGATACTCCATGTCGTCGATAATCATCAACTGTTTTTCTTGGATACGGATTAGGTGAATACGGATAGAAAACTTGTTTATCAATTGATACACCTCATATTGTGCAGAATGGACAAGCATAATATCCGTTATATTGTACCACGTTACAATTTAATGCAAGGGCCGGAAGATCAAAAGTGATTAACTGAATTCGGACAATAAATTTTAATTGACAATTACTAATTTTAACTGAAATTTCTTCAGCAAAAAGTTGTTGAATTTGATGAACAATATTGGTCCATAAAAGATTCCTGTCCGGGTGACGGTTGCTAAACCAAATTCCGAACACCATGGTGGCCTTTTTATTATCTCTTATTGGTGGTGGAATTTCACATAAAGTAGCTTGGATCGACCATAAGGATTTGCCACCATGTTTAGTTACTTGTCCACCATCAATGTGGAGCATAATTGTAACTTGATGTTGATTCTTTTTAATAGATGTTGTAGAAGATAATGTTTGATAAATATCAGCATTTGGTATATCACACGGCAACAATAGTTTTGATTGATTTCGATAATCATTAATTATATTGGCGTATCGTACAATATTATTACAAATTTCATTTTTAACATTATTAATTGTTAATTCACTAACATTTGAAAAGGGACGATATTTATTATTCAATGTACAATTTGGTGAACATGTCGTTTGTTGTGGTGTAGTCAAACGGGTAAGACATTCCGTACAATAGTAAATAACTTTTTTAGTGTTATTAAAACCTGAATGAAATATGAATAAATAATGTTTAAGAGATAAAATTAAAGACTACCAACCAAGAGTTTTCATAAGACCCACGATTGTTCTTGGCAATTTGTTGTCGCTTGGTAATAAAGATCTTATGCCATTTAACAAAATTGTTGTTTTACTTTTATCTAAATTTAATCGGCGAGATAATTTTATAATTATTTCACATGCATCATGTATTGGTAAAAAACTATTGGTATAAATTTTTTGTTGATAATTCATATCAGCCGCATGAAATAATTCATCAAGGTCACCATCATCATTGTCACCGTCTGCACTAGATAATGAAGAGGAAGCAGCGTTATCTGATTGTTGTGCAGCTAAAGTATCAATTTGAAATGTATTGCATGAAGCTGATTGGTCATTAATTAATAATGGTTCTGGTATTGTGATGTCCATTTCAGCGTCTGACGTGTCCTCCTCACTGCTTTTAATGGCGGCAGCGAGCATTTTCTCTCTGTCTGCAGCACGCTTTTGTCGTTTTCGTTCAGTATTACTTGTAGAAAAAAAATTACGCGACATCTAAAACAAAATTTTTTAAATAAGAAATAAAATTAAACATGCACTTTTGAATACGGCAGCGGCAGAAGAATTCGGAAATAAAAAAGAGAATAAATGCACATCAATTTTGCATTGGTAGTACTTCATCATCTTTACGATCTTGCTATTTAGTTTCGACAAGGATAATTTTCGTCAAAGACGAATATTTTGACAAAAAAAGTCAAATTTTATTGTTTTGTAACTGAGCATAGTTATATTAATTTTTTTGCGTTAAATCTTCAAATCCTATCTTTCGTTCATGTAAAAAATCTAGAAATTCAACGGTCAATCATCTGTATCTATTTATGCATGCTGATATACATTTCTTGGAAAACAATGCATCGATCGCCATTGCCATTGGATTATATAGATAGCCTCGATTAATATAATTATCGTTTAAATTAACAAAATATATTGTAAAAATAATATAGAAAAGTCTACAATATTATTTTCAATCTACAAGATGTATTTTGTTAAAATGCACTGATGTGTCTCTTTTGTACAGTGCGTCATGATAGAAGCCAACCTCAGGTACCCTGTTAAATTTTTCTTAGTAAATTTACTGATTCAGGTACCTACACAAGTACTCGTTCAGTAAACATACACTGAAAACAAAAATGGCTTTAGTCGAAACCAAAGAGGGTTTCGTGCACTTAAAAAAGGTTTCGTAGAAAATAAAGACCTTTTTAAAATGTTTTTTAGATCAAATGCAACTTGTAAAGGGTTTCGCAGTTTGCAACGAATTCTAAACCTTTTAAGGGTTTCGTAGGAAAACTACAAAACCTTCAAAAAAGATCGGTCAGCTTTTAACAAGTCTAATAGAAGCATCTCAGGTTGATACGAAACCTTCGAAAAGGTTTCGATTTCGTTGCAAAAATAGTTTCGTATAACACCATTTTTGTTTTCAGTGTACTGACATGGGTACTTGATAAGGTACCCACAACAGTATGATTACTTCAAAATTTATACAGTACCCATATCGGGTACCCTGCTGAAGCTTTCTCAGTATGCGGGTACCCTTAACTCAGTACATTCACTAGGGAATGTATTGAGAATATTTGTTAAATGAATATAATTAATCAGGATGACATGGTTTTATTGTTAAACCAGTTGTACCACAACGTGAATAAATACGTGGATGGTAACAATTATCATTTCTACCAATTGTAGGTGATGATTGTCAACGATTTGTTGAATTTGATGATTTTGATAATCCTGTTTCAAAAATGATATAAGATATGTTTTATCTAAAGTTCTCATTTAAAAAAAAGTGATCAAATAATCGAATTCTCTTGGAATGTATGCGATTTTCTAACATAAAAAAAGAATTATTTTAGTTTTATTGTTTGAGAAATTGTAAAATAAAAGTAGGAAATTGATATTGATATTGATTATTTGATTGTCGAATAATAATAAAAAAGGATTTAAATCGAAGTAAATATTTCATATTTATTTGAAAGAAATTTTTCAAAAAATCTTGAATAAATATTGTCAATATGATAATAATAAATAAATATGTTGTCTATAGATATAGATATTGTTCTTTATGGATTTATAAATCTATCATTTAATGATAAAGATTTAATTTAACACATTCACCACGACGGGTACCACCGATGGGACCCGCCATTCTCTGACAACGAGTGACCGATAACGACTGACAAAACCTTGCATTTCGTATTTTAATCTCTAAAGATGTTTTATTAGGAAAGCAAAATATACTAAAAGACTCAGCGTGAAAAGCTCTAGAATTTCGAAAGTAAAGCTTATTTTAATTAGTGTACTTTTTGTTTTAAAAAAAAAGCAAAATTCCGTGCGATCAATTTTTGTTAGAGAATATAAGAAGCTGCCAGTGGGTCTCATCGTGGTGAATGTGTTCATTTATTATTTATTCTATAAATAATTCATATTAATAAATTAAATGAAAATAAAATGTTTTTTTTTTTTTCATTTATTCTTGTTAAATAATTAATTGTTTAATAATTCTCTAAACCTAATAAATGTTGTTTTTAGGTAATCTTATTGATATTATTTCAATAGTAAATAAATCTTATTTGTATAAATGATGAATATAGTGATTAAAGTGGAAGATGAATATGTTAGTAAATGATATGAATAGAATTCTATAAGAGGTTGATTATCTATTGGTGATTGAAAATAATAAATAAATAAATAAATATCGACGATAAACTATAGAATTATTATAAAAGATTTATTTGATTAAATTCAATTATTTGAACAAGCTCATTTTTGTTCATATCAATAACGATATAAAGTAATAAAAGAAATTTCTTTTTCTTTTATTTAAATCTTGTCAATTAAATCTATAACGAAATAGATTTCTATGTTATATAGATGGTGTTGTTCTTTCAAAATCAACTATACCATATTGAAGGTTTTCTTTGGTGATTATTTTATTCTTGTCTATCTGATGAATTAAGATGATCAACAAACAATCTTACTGGTGATGAATAAAATGATCGAAATGATAGAAGTGAACGAAGAGTTTATATTGAATAGGAATTCGAATATTGATAATCAGTCGAAGATTTAAATTGAGTAGAATTTCTAGAAGATGTACTTGCTCTTGGATTATATTGTATACATCTTAAATAAGAAGGAAATAGATCAACAATATTGAACTAGAAAAAAAGCAAGAGTTACGATTTTTTAAATATTATTATTGACGGTTATTCTCAAATAGAAGTTAACGTGTTAATTAGTTATTAGTGTAGTATTATGTGTAAATATTGTGTTTGGAATAATTCTTCTTATTGAATCTTAAGATATTTCGATAGTTTATTATTTTCTTATAATAAATGATGAATAAATCTAACGACTAAAGTCTTCCGATTGATAAATCAGTGAGGAGTGGTGAGTAGACCCTGTTGGTTTGATCCCGAACTCGGGCTCGGTCGGATTTTAGTTCGAAAATTTTCGATCGATGAACTCTATTGAAAAGAATGTGCATAATGTAGATAAGAGTAAGTTTAAAATATCCTAAAAACGAGTAGAGATTCTCAGCTTACTGATGCGTAGCTTCTACAAATCTCAAAAATGTTCTACCTTCGTCCTAGAATTCTTAATAGTTTCTGCCAATTTTTAACAAGTTCAAGAGAAGTTTCAAGAGAAAGAAGATGTTGAGATAAAATCTGCCTTTCTCTCAGATAAAGTCGAATAAAGATAGACAGAGAATGTCGTTCTAAGGTGAAAAGGATTGAGAGATAGCTCGAAAAAAGGGAGGGATTGATGGTAGATTGTCTGTTATGGGAGGAGACGCGTGATCATGGGTTTGGTTCGTTGGTTCGACGGTGACCAGTTCTATTAGTTCAAAGATGAAAGTAATTTTCGATAAAATTTTCTGAGTTTGTCGAAAATTGCTAGTCAATACTCTTCTCCTAAATAATACCGACAACCGTTGAGATAATCGTTAACAAGACTAGTTTTCATTGTTAATGTTTAAGATCTTTTGATATTCTTCTATTGTTGAAATAAGAAGATAGAATCTGCTGGTATCGCAGCTGAGCTGCCATTGACTGGTTGGTTTAAATGAAAAATATCTCTCGAGAGAGAATCTAGTGATTGAAAGTTGTTTTATTTATTCGTTTTTCTAAAATATCTCATCTTCTTCAACGGAAGTCAAAACTCCCGTGGAAATCTCTATATTTGTTCTATTTAAAAAAAACAATAGTAAATAACGTTTTTCATGTAACAAAAAAGCAACAGATTGGAATGAAATAATAGAAGAAATAAATATCTATAAACCTTTTTAAGACGATAATCAATAATCCATGCATAAATTCAATTAAAACCGTCTAATATATGAAGATATTTTCAATAAATTGTCTATCGTTCTAGAATAGGAATATAGTTATCGTTATTGATTATTATCTAAAGATGTTCTTGGATAAAGATTATTAAGTATTAAATGTTGAGATTAAAAACAAATTAAAAAAAAAAATATATATATATATTCGTGTGTTAAAATTGTTATTTGAATATTCTTGTTTATATTGATATTCATCATAAAGATCATATAATTATAATTGGATTAAATTTCAAAATTCTCATCTTTAGAAAATGATTATTGATTGTTGATCATTATAATAATAATCTGATATAAATCGATTTATTTAATCAATATAAATAATATATATAATGATAAAAGAAAACCTATTTGAAATGTTAATCTTATTTAATAATATAGAATAGAATAACAATGTTTATTTTATTTTATTTATATAAAAAAGGTTCTTAATGGAGTATATATTTAAACAATTGAAAATTAAATTAAATTTTATTTTAATTAATTCATTTATTGTTATTGTTTAAGTTGATTGATAATTTCGTCTATTTTTTTTTATTATTGATCTAGATAATCGATTTTTATTTTCATATTGATTTATTTTTATAGATTTATTTGTTTAATTTAATTGTAAAAAAAATAAATTATTTTATTCTAAATTGTCTTTTTGTTAATCGATAGATAATAAATGCAATGCAGATTAAATATAAAGGAAAAAAAAAGTTTTGTCATGTTAAATAATAAAAATGTTGTTGAAGAAGATTTTATTATTTAAATATCTTGAATATTTCTTCTATTAACTGAAGGTATAACGATTTACTTTCGAGGTTAAATTGAACATATTCTAGATAAGAGGGAAAATATAATTTAAGTCAAATCAACTTTTTGAAATCTAGAATGAGGATAATGATATCGATCTTTTCTCTAAGGATAATAAGATGCTTTTCAACAAACAACGTTGATCAATAATAAAACTCATCTTTATCTATAGTTTCATTTTGTTTAAATAGATATAAAAAGTTGATTGATTTCAAATAAAATTATAATAATCAATGATATAATTTATCTTGAATAGGATCAATTAATATCGGTTATTATCTTTAACATTTCTCAAATCAATACAGAAATTACTTCCAAATATATTTATTATAATCAATCTATGCTCAACTCTTGGTCAAACGTTAAATCTCGATTCGTTATAAATAGATATGTAACGTGACTTGACTAGCTAAGATTTAATCAGAGTTTTTTCTCCGAAATAAATCATCGTTATCTATTTATTTTACTCAAATTTCTTCTATGACTCTTTGAGCACGTTGGTCATCTGGCAGACTGGCCCCAAACAGTTCGACGTCGATATAACACTTCGGTTTTTTGTTTTTTTTGTTTTTTGTAAAACTGAAAATATTTGTTTGTAATAAATAATATTCTAATATTCTATATTAATCAATGAGTTTTGTTTAATTATTATTAAAGTAATATAAATATAAATGTAAAAAGGTTTTCTTGATAGAGATTGATAGAAACAATTTCACTGTTCGATTTTATTTTAGAATAGAGAAAAAAAAAGGAAACATTGATCTGTTCTCGACCTGTTTAGATCTATTAGTAGTTTAAATAAATAGATCGATTCCGAATAACGATCGTATAGAAAAACATTTGTCAAATCTAATCGTCTAGAAGATTGAAACTAAAACGACTACTATAACTGATATAAAAAGATCTATATAAACATATTATATATAACATTTCAACAGCTAGCTTGAAACAGTGGAGATGAAAATAGTCGTTGACTTAAAACAAGAGTAATCACCTTGATTATTTAACCGTCAATCGAATGTCTCAGTTAATTGATTAATATAGGAATTCATTATTATAAAACTATCATTTATTTATTCTTTCAATTGGTTAATATTAAAATAAACTCTCTTTTAAACCACAATGTTCATTGAATCAATAATCATAGATTGGTAAAAGAACAATTCGAAATAAAATAGTTATTTTAAAATCAAATATTCACTTCTCTTATCTATGTCAAATGGTCAAAAATTTACCTTGATTATTGTATAAAATCCCAAATAAAATAAAACATCCTGGTCAAACCCATCGATAAACAGGATATGGTCAATCTCAATATGTTCTATATAATGTTGCTTCACTAAACATAAAACGTTGACGTTTAATTGATCGACCTCTATTGAAAACTGTTTGTTGTCAATATTGTTATTGATGATGATCATTGTGATGATAATAATTGACTTGTTTAATAATCAAGTAAAATACTAACAAGAAGAAAATCAGGTTATGATCAATGTCTTTTTTAAATTTATTCTATTTGCTGTTTATATAAGACGTTATATATATATATAAACAAATTTTAATTCTATTAAAACAAAAATATGAAAATAGTATTAAATTCATTAATGATTATAATAAATATTATCTTATCCTGACAAATCTAATCTTGATTATAATTGTTTATCACCATATCTAAATGAAAAAAAAACAACATCAATATTTTCATCATTTATTCGTTCAATAATTTAATCAATAAAAAAAAAAGACTTTTATATCATTCTATTAGATAAATATCTGTTGATCTTAACAAAATAATTATTTCGTTATATTCATTTATATTATTTTTTGATAATATACGATCATCTTATGTTGATAATTGATCATCACGAAGAACATTGATTTATTGTTTATTATTAAGATAAATTAATCAATTTAATCATAGATTATTAACTATTGAACGTAGATCTTTATCAATTATTATTGTTAATCATGAATTTTCATCTATTTTTGAATTTGTCGACATAGAATACAATAGATAAAAAGGATAGTTTTTATTCAACTAACTATAAATCTACAAATAAATAGACTTAATTTGAGACTCCTCTCAACCAACAGAGAGAAAAGCGAGACTCATCGAGTCCGTACTTCTACTCTACTTCCACTGTACTCCGGGAGCCTCACCTTTCCCCTCCCCTCCTCTCGTTCAACTTTAATTAACATAATAAAAAAATTTCTAGATGTCAAATATCATATAGATATGAGTGATATTTATATATAATGAACGGACATATACGATGTATATGCAGGGTGGTACGAAAGTAACGTTACCGAAAAAAAAAATCGAATAAATCCATAATGGAGAAGATCAAACGAGCTGATTTTGTTTATCTCTAGTAAATCGATGTTAAGACATCATATTGATAAAGACAAGGCAAGAAAGAACCTTTTTTAACTACCACTATTGACTTCAACAAAAGATATTTTGACTTTTTCACCAATGGAAAAAAAAATGAATAAAAAGGATAGTGGAAAATGAACTTAACCGAAAAAGAATTGAATATCTCTTATTATGGATAAGACCGAACGAGTTGATTTTTTTATCAATTGAAGAGACATATGAAATGTTTATTTTGATAAATACATCCCTAGACAAGACGCTGTGTTACGTATGTTGCATTTTATCCTATCTGTGAAAAGGTAATTTGTCTCTATAAATATGAAATGTGAACATACCTTTACTAGGGATAAAAAAATCAGTTCGTTTGCTCTTCTCCATAATGAACGATATGAAATTTTTGTTTTCTTTCAGTAACGTTAGTTTTGAGTCACCCTCAATTTATTTGTTTGTTTGTTAATATTCTATTGATGATTATTATCGTTCCGAACAAAACGTTTATATTCTATAATTTAAAAAAAAAAAAGTTAATACTCACCAAAAAATGAAAAAGTGATGTCTATATAATATAAAACGTTGTTCGTGTTAGGTTAACGTATTAAATATGAATGATGAAAAGGAAAATGTTTAACATAATATTGAACGATTGACAATCGTCACCATCGAATTGAGTTTTATTTCGAGATGAATATAACTTGATCATCCTGTCAATATTCAATATTAACTTTAAAATATCAATTAAAACGTATCGTTTTATGATTATAAAAAACTTGTTGACTTGACGGAAAAAAAAACGAATTTTTCTTTTCTAGTTTATAGACGTGTTGCATGTCGTTGTCTGATAATTTTGTTTTTCTAGTCCTATTATTGTCACGAAAAAAAAAAAAGAGAATATGTTACTATTTGTTAGTTAAGAAAACAAGGAAACATAACAAGATCAATAAATCTTGTTTATTTCGTTTATGATAACGATCATCTTTGTCTTTGAATTTTTATTCGAGATTTTCAACAATGGTCAACAATGAATATTCGACATTTTAGAATAATTTATTTCAAATTGATTTCCTTCCTACAGTCAAAATCAACGTTCAATTGGTCAATGAGATGATCATCGAACAGGAGATAAATAAATCGATTTATTTATTCTATATAAATAAATCAGAAAGATCTATTCGAACATCTATAGAAGGACATGAATAAAACTTCGACAAGCCCTTGCATAAGATAATTAATTAAGAGAATGTCTTACCATATAGAGATTCTCCTTTGAAATAATAATCTCTTCAACCTATTAAAGATAATTTATTATTATAACGAAGAATTTATTATAAATGAACAAGGTTTTAAACCAGAAGAATAATATTCTAATCAAATGTAATTATTTCATTTAAATATTACAAAAAAAATAATCAATCAGATTTTTCTATAATTATTCTTTTAAAAAAATTCAATGGTCTTTTGCTTTTTCTATAAACTCAATAGAATGTTGAAATTCGTTTCTAATAGATTTTCGAGTAAAATCTTTCTCTATATTTGCTTATACTTCTGTTATTAATAATTCCTTTTATGTTTTTGTTTCAGAGAATGACCAATGGCTGTTTAGAATTTCGAATAAATTCTTGATAATAATCATGATGATTCTCTCAAGATAAGTTGCCTTTTCAACATAATCGTTTCTATTATCTCTCAAGGTTGATAAATATCAAGGTTGAACCTCTATCTAGAGTTTTATTAAATGATTTATTAATATGGATAGAAGAATAACTAATATTATATATAAGGTAGATGAAGATTATTGATCTTAAAGATGATTATCTTTATTCAATGGTTGAAATTGATTGAGAATAAATTGAAAAATATATTCGAATCTTTGATTTATTTATCGAAAATAAAAATGATTTCTTTTCGATAAATTTTCTTATGATTATCGGAAAGTTCTAGGTGAATTAAATCGTCTTGGTGAATAATATGTTCGATCTATTTTGTTTTTATTGATGAAAAATGATTCTATTGGAATAACTAGAGTATATTTGTTTCTATAATAGAATGAGATTTGAAATCTAATAGTTTTTATTTACTTTGAAATCAAATCTCGGATGGTCAATCAGATATTCAAAGAACAATATGACTTTTATCAAATCAACTTTTTTTTTTTGATAAAGAAAAAATCAATTGGTTAGGTTAATTATGGTCAAAAATCGAATTGATAGTCTTGATCGATGATTATAATTCGATTCTGGTCGTATAGATAATAAGGCCTCAATCACACCAAACAAGTTAAAATTGAATTAACCAATGAAATCGCTAGAAACGTTAAAACAGAGATAAGTCATCTTTTTTAGATGACTTAACGTTAATGCACCAATCAGACATAATTCTGTTTCACCAATAAAAAAAAAACATGTGGCGCCTTCTATAGGTGCATTTTTTCAATGAGGTAAATGTATATGGACATATCCGTCATGATCTAATCTGACGTTAAAATGAATATCGTCTATTTCACTTATTTTTTCATTCACATTTTATTCAGAAAAAATAGAAATTATTTATCTTCTTGCTTCATTGTACAATGAAACCACAAATAGTACGATTTGTTTTACCTTCCAACAAAGATTTTCAAAGTTATAATCTTTCACAAGGTGCAAATACCTTTCAAACTATACATCCGGTGGTTCACCATCAGAAATCTTTTTCACTTCAACTTGTCAACGGAACTACATCTTCAGCAACTGCTGTTGCACCATCTCGTGTTTTTATAACCTCAACACCTCCAACATTTAACTTATATGATGAAGTAACAGCACAAAAATCAAATAATTCATCAATTAATAACTGTATTCATGGAACGATTCTAAATCCATCATCATCTGTAGTGGGCATACCAATAAATAAATCATGCTTAGGTGAAGTTATTCCAACAACAAATATGTGTAAGTGCAAAGATCTCAAGTATCCTTTTTTGATCTTCTTGCAAAAAAATTTCAATCTTCTTTCAATAAGAGAGAAACTTTTCAGTCGGAAAATAAGTTCTGAGGGAAAAAAAATTTTTTGCGTTGGACCTTTAAGAATGAAATCGATAAAAGTGAAAATTTTATAATTCTAGGTTTGTCGAATAGTGCATCTATGCCACAGCCAACAACGTTATGTAAAAATAAAAAAACAAGTGATTCACCTTGTCCTGAAAAAACACAACGGAATACAAAACAATCAAATAAAAGATTGAAGCTTGAAGAAACAAGTATATTCATTTAAATTGTAGAATCGACGAATTTCTTTTCTTTAGGTGGAAAATTAGTTAAACGTTGCAAAAATTGGAGTGAAGAAGAGACAAAAACGTTTATTGCAATATGGAGTGAAAATTATTCAAGACTCATGTCAAGCGGATCAAGAAATGCTTCTATTTATCAATCAATGGCCGATGAACTTAATAAAATCTTACAACGTCGTTCTCTTACAGGTTCTGAAGTGAAATCAAAAATTGGAAACTTAGTAACGGAATATCGGAGAAAAAAAAAGGAATTAGGTCGGACAGGAAGTAGTCCACCGACGTGGCCGTATTACGAGTTGGTGGACAAAATCTTAGGTAAGGCTAATTTTCTTCGTTTTAATATGAATTGATCTTTTTAAAACTTTCTTTTCACCTACATAAAACACAGCTTCTTCGAATTCCTTATTGATACTTCTATGTTTACCACGTATACTATTTTCTTTTTAGGTGAGCGTCCGTACAATGATGATAGTTTGTTAACGGATTCGATGAAAATAGGTGAACAAGTTTTACAAGATATTGAAAATATACCTCCAGTTGATCTTAATTCTACTCAAATATCAGAACTGGTCGATGATTTAGTTCCATCATTAGCAGACACTGAAGAAACAAATAGTTTTACTGATATTAATCCAAATCATTTAGGAAGTTCTTCGAACGTTGATACTCTTTCAAAATCTGATACTTCTTCTGTTACAAATTCATCTAAACCAAAAAAAACTGCACCAGAAAAAAAGAGACGAATATCGGAAATAAAGTAAAGAACTGTGAACATACTTTGTTAAAAAAATGTACTTTTCCTTTTTTTTTTAAATAGAGTGAATTTAGTTCAAGACCTGATTGGGAAAATAGAATCTGCTAATGAAAATGCTTCTCGTTCCGAAGTCAAAGTTATTGAACTTCTGCAAAGACAAATCCAACTCCAACAAGAGAGTGCGGAAAATGAACGAGAATTCCTAAATGTTTTTAAAACTTTCCTCAACAATATGACAGTCAATCGATAATTTGTTTTTGTTAAATTACCACTTGTATTATTCGATACATATTCTTGATAAAAATCTTCTGTGTTCTTATGTACTTGTTGAAATGAATTCTTTCTTTTTATACTCATTTATGATACTCTTGGTTTTTTCTGTATACCTTCCTTATTATTGCGATTAACATATGTAAAATATTTGTTGAGTAATATTTATTAAGATTCTTTCTATGAAATGTTAAAATACCACGTTAATTTACCTATCCATCAGTTTGTTTCATAATATCATCAAGCTAGTCACATCCATAGGCTAAGTATCAATCTATTTAAACAATTTTTATACGATTGATAACTTCACTTTGTTTCTAGATGGAAATGCAATCGATTCTGCAGTTTTTATATTTATATTTGTTAAAAAAAAAACGATTGAAAAATGAAATTTCCAAGACAAATTTTGAATGTCAACGTTTTATACAAAAGTATCGACGAGATTTAACTCTTCGAAATTTCCTTATTACTTCATTATTTATAATTTCGGAACGCACCTTAATTACCAGTCGTCGTCTGATATGGTGTTACAAAAGAAGTGGTCGCTGGTGGACAGAAATTGTTCCTTTAATGAATGACCAACAGTTCAAGAATAATTTTCGTATACAACGTTCCACCTTTGGTGAATTAGTTCGTCTAGTTGGCCCCCATGTATTTAAAAATGATACAAATTATCGTGCTGCAATTCCTGTGGAAAAAAGAATTGCTTGTGCTCTTTATGCCTTGGGTTCAAGCAGCGAATTAAGAACCATCAGCAACTTATTTGGTATTGGTGTTAATACAACTGGTCTTATAGTACATGAATTTTGCAATACAATAATAGATTTATTTTTATATAAATTAATTAAATTTCCCAGTACAGATGCTGAAATATATGAAACAATGAATGGATTTTTAACCAAGTTTGGCTATCCATTATGTTTAGGATCTCTGGATGGCACACACATTCAAATTAAACCACCTATTGGTGCTGAACCCGATTATTACAATTATAAAAAATTCCATTCTGTGATTATGTTAGCTGCTGTAAATAGTAATCTCATGTTTACATATATTAATGTTGGAGCGCCTGGGCGCTGCAATGATAGTTCCGTTTACAGTAGATCAACATTATATGATGTAATTCAAAATTCAATTTATAAAAAGTATTATCTTATTGAAAATAATGTGACAATATATGCTCATCTTATAGCAGATTCTGCATTTCCATTAGATGCAACACTTATCAAACCATATATTGAAAAACCAAATATGTCTAGAAAAGAATGTATGTTTAATTATAGATTAAGTAGGGCAAGGAGCACAGTAGAACGTGCTTTTGGAATTATGAAGAATCGTTTTAGATGTATTCATCGGAAACTAGAATATGAATTAGATAATTCAGTTAGAATTATCAAAGCTATTGCGATCTTGCATAATATTTGCATTATTTCTGGAGATAATTCTGAATTGGATTGGGATATACCACATGTAATTTATAAAAAACCATCGTGTAACAGTCAAACTACAGATGGAAATGATATTCGTCAAGCATTAACTGAATATTTTGTTAAAAATCCATTGTAAGAGCTTTTGTTTTTTTTGTAACACAGTTTATATATTTCTTATTATTATTATTAATGGTTATTAAAAGTTCAAATGTTTTTTTTTGTTATTATTGTACGACATGTTTTTTTTTCTTATGAATCTACTGAATTATTACGTATTCTTCTTTTTTTTTGTTATTTCAATGTACGTTTCGTGAACTTTAATATTCTCAAGAACATAAATTAATTGTTATGATTTTTCTTTTGTTTTCTATCATAATAAATTATTCTTACAACTATTGTTTACTTTTAAATAATTTGTTTCTGTTTCAAACAGATTTAAAGGATTTTTATAGTTCAAGTCGTTTAATATAGGACAATCCTTATTCAAGCCATAGGATTATCCATTAATAGAATTAAATTAAATCAAATTTTTTAAATGTAACAACGAATTTAACAAAACTTCTATGTAAATCGTTTGCATACGATACCGACATCTCTAAGTGCATTAAAAATTATTTTTATGCAGATGGGCTACATCAAAGAGGCGTATCCTCTATTTTCATTCGCGATTTAATCGCTTGGTATGAAAGAGCATTGACTTAAAATGAACTTAATATTCGTCTATTTTTAGTGTGATTGGGACCTAACAATTGAACTTTCCACTAACGGATGAAAAAAAAAAGAGATCGAATGATATATAAAATAGATAGAGGTCGTATGAGAGTTGATGATTATATTAATTCCAAACAGAATAAATTCAGACAAAACAATGATCGTTAACTGATGTTGATATAAAAGGTTAATTTAAAATGACAAAATTGTTTCGTTCTAAGAAAGAATATTTATTTAAGTCTATTTATAGGAAATTCGGTTTAATTCGATTAGGACGAACGTCCTTGAAAAGTCAAATATGAAGATATTGAAAAAAAGTGAACAAATTATATTTTATATAATAAATCATCGTAGAAATCAACGAATCGATGAAGATTTTTCAATGTAAAAATCTTAAATTGTATAACGGTGGTCTTATCCATATGCAGTTCAATATCTCAGTTGATGTAACAACAAACAAGATATCCACAGATTGGGTAGAATGAGTGATTATGTCGTTAAAATGTTCTCAACGAATAGATAATCATATAAAAATGGAATCATCTAAGCAGAACTCTTTTTGTGTACTCAAAAAGTGAGTACACTCTAGAATCGGTCAGTGTGTCCGTCCGGCCGTCCGGCCGTCCGTATACACGATAACTTTCGAAAGGGGAGTCAGATCTTGATGAAATTTTCTACACAGTTCAGTCTCATCAATGTCTCAGTCGAGTTCGAAGATGAGCCTGTTTGGATGAGCCCTTCCTGAGTTATTGCAAAAATACTGATTTTTTCCCCTATGCTTCCCTAGGAGAAAATCGACCCTTCTCTGTTTCTCTTAAAAACTTTTCCTATCATGGTCAATTAAAACCCCAACTATTATATACCATTCGATAGAGAATTTCACGAGCTACAAAATGGTATATAAAACATAAGAAAACAAGGAAGCTAACCCACCTATTGCAAAGATAATTAAACGGAACTCGGTTCTGTTTTCGTCCATGCTCTATGTGATCTACAATTAGAGCTCTATCTTCCTATCACAGAGATGATAGTTTGAGATTTCCTAGGGTGGAGAACTTGAATCTGTGTTCCATTCGCCTCGAAATCTCATTGGTTGACCAGTAACCAATAGAAATCAAGTTATAGGAAAAACGACTTTCTTAGGGTAAATCAAGGTGAAGAGTTCAAATCTGAGCTGTATTCACCCGCAAATCCTATTGGTTGAGCAGTAGCCAATAGAAATCAAGTGTTTATAGGCAAGGTTTACCAGGATAATTTTTATGCCCACACATTCTAAGATGACTCATCTGTCTCATTCACTTTTTCTATGGGCAAGATCAATATATCGTCGCTTTCGTAAGAAACTTCTCTATCAGAGTCGAATAAAATCCCATTTGTTATATACCATTTGATGGAGAATTTTACGAACTACAAAATGGTATGTTATATATAAAGAAGTAAGAAGGCTAAGTCACCTATATATAGGGGTGGAAAGTTACCGTTACCGTTCCCAGATAACGGTAACTGTTCCGTTACCAGTTACCCGGGAACGGTAACGGCCCGTTACCAGTTACCGAGGAACGAGATAACGGACCTACTATTGGGAGTACTCTTGGGTTCTCAAGCCCTATTATTTATGTACTCAAAAAGCAAGTACACTCTAGAATCGGTCAGTGTGTCCGGCCGTCTGTCCGTCCGTGTACACGATAACTTTTGAAAGAAGAGTCCGATCGCGATGAAATTTTCTACACAGTTTAGTCTTAACAATATCTCGGTCGAGTTCGAAGATGAGAATGATTGCCCGAGCCATTGCTGAGTTATTGCAAAAATAGTCATTTTCCCTATGCTTCCCTATGAGAAGATAGACCCTTCTCTGTTTTCATAAAAAACTTTTCCTATCATAGTCAAATAAAACCCCAACTATTATATACCATTCGATAGAGAATTTCACCAGCTACAAAATGGTATATAAAACATAGGGAAACAAGAAAGTTAACTCACCTATTGCAAAGATAATTAAACGGAATTCGGTTCTGTTTTTGTCCATGCTCTAATTGATCCATAAATAGAGCTCTATCTTTCGATCACAGAGATGATAGTGCGAGGTTTTCTGGGGTGGAGAACTCGAATCTGTGTTCCATTCGCCTCGAAATTCCATTGGTTGAGCAGTAACCAATAGAAATCAAGTTATAGGAAAAACGAGTTTCTTAGGGTAAATCAAGGTGAAGAGTTCAAATCTGAGCTGTATCTGCCTCCAAATCCTATTAGTTGAGCAGTACCCAATAGAAATCAAGTGTTTATAGAAAAGGTTTGCCAGGACAATTTTGATATCCACACATTCTAGGATGACTCATCTGTCTCATTCACTTTTTGAAGTACACATAACTCTCGGATTTAAATCCGAGGTTTCCGCATTTATTTTTTTAATATATTGTGTAACAATGAATAAATAAAAGAAATATTCAATGGTTTTAATTTGTTTTCTCTTGAATAAAAGAGATCCTCAATATGATTCACTTCTAAAATGAATATTTCTATAAAAAGGACTTATTATTTGATTAGATTGAACTCAACTATAAGACAAAAAATTGATTTTTTTTTGTGTACTCAAAAAGTGAGTACACTCTAGAATCGGTCAGTGTGTCCGTCCGGCCGGCCGTCCGGCCGTTAACACGATAACTTTTGAAAGGAGAGTCCGATCGCGATGAAATTTTCTACACAGTTTAGTCTTAACAATATCTCGGTCGAGTTCGAAGATGAGAATGGTTGGCCGAACCATTGCTGAGTTATTGCAAAAATAGTCATTTTTCCCTATGAGAAGATAGACCCTTCTCTGCTTTCATAAAAAACTTTTCCTATCATAGTCATATAAAACCCCAACTATTATATACCATTCGATAGAGAATTTCACGAGCTACAAAATGGTATATAAAACATAAAGAAACAAGAAAGCTAGCTCGCCTATTGTAAAGATAATTAATCGGAATTCGGTTCTGTTTTTGTCCACGCTCTATGTGATCCACAATTAGAGCTCTATCTTCGCATCACAGAGATGATAGTTCGAGGTTTTCTAGAATGGAGAACTCGAATCTATGTTCCATTCGCCTCGAAATCCAATTGGTTGAGCAGTAACCAATAGAAATCAAGTTATAGGAAAAACGAGTTTCTTAGGGTAAATCAAGGTGAAGAGTTCAAATCTGAGCTGTATTTGCCTCGAAATCGTATTGGCTGAGCAATAGCCAATAGAAATTAAATGTTTACAGGAAGGGTTTGCCAGGACAATTTTGATGTCCACACATTCTAGGGTGACTCATCTGTCTCATTCACTTTTTCCTATACCAATATTGACCTATTCCGAGGAGGGGGGGGGGCGTGTTTAAGTACCTTTACGTCTTTAAGTCCTATATTAGGGGGGTATCGTTATGTCCTCAAGTCCTGTATTATAAGGGTGCTCTTAGGTCCTCGAGTCCTATATTATAGGGGTGCCTTTAGGTCCTGAAGTCCTATATTGTGAGGGTGCCCTTAGGTCCTGAAGTCCTATATTAAGGAGGTATCATTACGTCCTCAAGTCTTATATTATAAGAGTACCCTGAGGTCCTCAAGTCCTATATTATACGGATACCCTTTGGTCCTCAAGTCCTATATTAGGGTACCTTTAGGTCCTTAAGTTTTATATTATATGGGTATCCTTATGTCCTCAAGTCCTATATTATAGGGTACCCTTAGGTCCTCAAGTCCTATATTATGAGGACTCAATTATCTTCACTTTTTTTCCATAGAACCTGTATAATTATTTTTCGGAATTGACAGAATTTGTCTGGAACTACAAAAT
>CAJNOL010001072.1:71929-82258 GCA_905250125.1 Rotaria sordida | reverse complement strand
ACAGAACTCCTGTACTATATTGATTGTCGTGGTGTAGATTGAGATGGTGCATGAAAGAAGTATACTAATAAAAAAAATTAACTATTTTTGGTAGTATTTTACTATGTGGAAAATTCAATGAGAAGCGTCAGAAAACAACAAGTTCATCATCGAAATAAACATGTATACGTTCCACTGAGAATGTTTTCAGAATAACTAATAGAAGTTTTAATTGCATGTCACTTATAAAGCATACAACTTCGAGCGTTTCAAACTGATATTAAGCCCAATCATGGTAATAAAAGTCCACTATGAATTCATATAGTTTAAGACGGTATATCCAAAGCCTAGATAAAGACAGCAAGTAAAGATATTCGCCGATAACAACTCTGTCCCTATAACATGCATGCACATACTCGTACTTTCGGAACTCTATCTAAAATGATCCTGTTTGCCGGAAAAAATGGAGAGCGTGTTTTTCCAATAATTTTATAATAGAGAATGGAAATTCAGAATATCACACGATTCGGATTTCGACCGTACTTAAAAGCCCTCGTCAACAGGGCTGCCAAATCTCCTGATTTAGCCAGGAGACTCCTGGTTTTCAGACTTTTCTCCTGGTGAAAAAATCTCCTGAATCCAGGAGCTGATTTTTATGATTTCCTCCTGGTTTCTCCTGGTTTTTTAAAGGATTTTGTCACGTTTAATTGTAGTGATATTTTGAATCAATAAGACAAAGAAGAAGAGAACTATCACACTATTTCATAGATGCAATAGACAATAAGAAAACACGTCGTTTCTGCTTGTTAGGCCTGATAACATGCGTTTATTTGTGAGCTTATCTTCTTGACGGTTAAAATGTACCTCATTTACAAAAACTAGTTTAGTTCGCTTTTTCTATATCAACCTAGAATGTTATTTATGAATTGACCTTCAGCAACATGAAATTTTTGTGGGCTCCTAATAGAAACGATTTGAAGTGCAATCTTATTGGTGCATAATTAGGAACTAAATGAATAATCATCTCAGTTATACAAAGTTCTATAATTATCTTTTAAATAATTCAAACCTATTGAAACAAATTCAGTCTTTAGAAAAATATGGCCATGTTCATAGGTGGCGAAATGTTTTGGATCTAGGGTAGGCTCAACAATTTTTTACAAGATTCGCACCAGAAAATTAAAAATATGGAGTAAGCCAATTTTTTTGATGCCATCTTGATGAAACAAAGTTAGTATTTCTCATTTCAAACTCGTATTTTGTAATGTATGACGCTGATAGAGATAAGAAAAGCATTTGCACCTTATGTGTCAAAAAACGTGCATTTAAGAAAACATGTCGATGATTATCTTCATTGACGTTCAACTCTCACAAGAATTCTTTTCCATCTGCTGTGCTAAAAAATAAAATAATGTCCAAGCAGCAATGTTCACAAAAACGACATTACATTATGAATGTTTTTATTGTGTTGAAAAGATATTTTTTCTGCGGGAATATTTTTCTATACTCGTCGTTTTCTTGCTCCATTTCTTATGGCAATCGGAACTCTATTAAGTATTGGTGTTCCCGCATTTTTTCTCGTATTTACCTACATATTTTTCATCCGATAATTTCTCGGAAATAAGAAAACCTTAAAGAAATCGTCCAACAAATTCACTCGCCTTCGCCGACAGACTAAAAAAATTGAGTATTTTCAGTCGCTACCGAAATAAAAAAAAAATAAAATCATATTTACACACCACCGATCTATGAACTGGTTTACGCTTCTGCTTACGGAAGTGAAAATAAATTTTTTTCTGGGAATAAGAGTGTAAGAACAAGAATAACAACTATTTTCCGAGAAAGAGAATATACGGGCGAGAACAGCAAATTTTTTTCTGAGAACAGAAAGAATAATCGAGAAAAGTTGCTCTCATAACACTAATGATCGGGTAATGTAAACTTAGTCGCTAAAAATGATGAAAGTCTTTGGCAGCTACTAGCTAATATGATTCAGGTTTTTTATGCAGTACTTCGTCACTTTTAACGAAAGAACCTCAGGTTAAATCATGACTGACCCAAAATTTGACATTTAGCCACACAAAACTAAAAGTTTTCTCAAAAACAGTTTCTAGGTCTGTTTCAATAAATGTTGCTATTTGTTGTCGATAGCGACAGAAAATCTTGACGTCTGTTCAAATTTTTTATGTACTGCACAAACCTATCAATTTAACGTAGTAGAAAACAATTATTTGAGCGTACCATAGTCTATGGAATCTGAACCTAAGATAGAGTTTAGTCTACTCAAGCCGTGTGATTCCATCATCTACGAATAGACGCTATCTAAGCCTTCATTTATTCCATTCACGAGTCTACCTAAGCCTTTAGCTGTCCAACCTAGAGTAGGCTCGAGCATACTCAGGACTTGTGACCCCTTCGTTCATGGTCATGTTACAAAAGTGACATGAACGATATAGTTAATAAATTATTGTTCATGTATGCCCATTTTGTTTAGTTACATATTAATGTCTAATTAAACTTCATTTTCTATTTTGTCGGTATATTTTGATAAACCACTGTGAAATGAATAGTAAAATAAATTCCACATAATTATGTTTTTTTAAGAATATATATCACTTAGAGGAAATTTTATCATCAGTAACTTAGTAGAAGAACATAACGCGTGATTAGACGAACGAAAACTTCAGTTTTCTTTGAGAGAAGACCACTAATTCATTTTCTGATTTCAATAAACATCTTCTAATTTTTCTCCTGATTTTTCAGTAAAAATTCCCTGGTAAACTCCTGATTTTTGAAATTTCGATTTGGCAGCCCTGCTCGTCAAGTATCTTTACAATCTATAAGTACATAGTAATCTAGATTACTCGAAATACTGAAGTGACTTAAGACTAAATCATAGTGAGACATTCGAATAAGTTATGGTTACTTTCGCTGTCGGAAGTAATATCATGTCTGTCAGTGCTAATAATCTTGGGTCTTCTCTCATTGCTTGTCATATTCATTGCGAGCTCCCGTCTCTCTGATAAATGCTTAAGGTGTGGGTGTGAATTTGGTTTTGTCTGTGTTGTATTAATTCATACCTACACCGACACCCATCCGCACCCACACCCTCAAGAGCAGCAGCTACCGAGATTTGTTTTTTTTGGGATTTTTTAATAAATCCTTATAGATTTTGAAATAAATCCCTCATGATAACTGTGCATGAGAGCTGAGTAAAGGTGAAGGCGAAGGCTTACTGAGGGTGAGCGTAGTGGCAAGGGCAAGGATGAATATGCGCTGAAATACTGATGCAGCTAATAAGTCCCAATAAATCCTCAGTTAATAAATAGATCCTCTATAAAAAATAAATCCTGGTAGCTCCTCAGAATGAGAGTAAAGTGAGACCAAGAATGAGAGTCAGACTAACGCTGTAAATGAGGTACAGATGAGGATGCAGATAAGGGTGTGAATGAGGGTGAGGAGGTGAGAGTAAGTGCTAACAAGGCGGACGGGAAAAGTCTCAAATATCGGGCTGCATTGTCCGGAGCTCAACTATCGAGATGCTCAAATGTCTGGGGCTCAAATGTCGGGGACTTTAGTGTCGGGAGGCTCGACTATCGGTGTACGCTTATTAGGACGAGGTGGAACCTATCATTACACATTTCTCTCCAAAAAAAACCGTTGCCTCTTGCCATCTCACATACATCACCAGCAAGAACTAAAGTAAATCAAAATTCATTTTCTTTTGATTCTGCTCTGCAAATGGTTTTTTTCCCTGTGTCTTTGTTTGTGCACTCTTTTCAGACTGTACGCAACTCTCGCAGAAGTCATGTACATTTCTCTGAAAGAAAAAGAATTTTCGCCCTTCCCATCCCACTTACATTGCCAACAAGAGCGAAAGTAATTCGAAGTTCATTTTGCTTCATTTCTACGCTGTAATCGTTTTTTCCCTCTGTATTTGTTTGTGCACGCCCCTCAAACCCGACGAAATCATCGCCCAAGTGGTGTGCATTTGTCGCATATATATAGAAGCTCTGAATTTCATTTGATCTTCACAGCGACAGAACGTTGAGCATTATTTAACATTCGTTACTCTTTCCATATATTGAATGCATGATGTTCCAGCGAGTTGTTTGTGGAACTGAGCCTGCAGCACAGACTGTATTTCACAAACAAATCGTATTTACTCCATGTAAGTCAAAGATTAGAGCTTATGGTAAAAAAGAGTCGTAGCTTGTTTTCGAATAGTTTTCGCTGAATTGCAAGTTCAGGTATGGATGTGTGTTATCAAAGATATTTAGTTCATAAAAAATTGCCAAAACTGAAGCAATATTTGAGCGGTTTTATGTTGAACCCATTGTCAGATGAGAGTTGTTCTGCATAATTTTGTAGGCTATCACGTAGCCACACAGTTGGGCTTTAACAGAGACCGGTCATGATGTCAAAGATAGGTTTCGATGTTCTTTGCATTATATTGCTATCATTTTTCAGTACTGTTCTCTATATGAAGTACTTTAAATTAAACTGTAAATAGCACTTTTCTATTTCAGATTTCTTGCTCATATCGGAAGTGAACTTTTAAATATTCATTTTAATTCACACGTTACGAGCCACCTGACAACTGAAAAACAGAGAAGATCAGTTGAACGATCTGGTAACTCATATATTCTTCAAGTGAGTTCTCACTTAACACTAGTACGCGTGATAACTATTTTGCGACAACCAATTGTAAATATATGGAATGATATATTAGTTATGCTTAGGCATTCACCGAACCTGAACGTTCGGGTTTGGTAACAAATGGATCGAACTCCCGAACCGTTCGGTCATACACCCCAAAGTTACACAGAACGTTAAGCTAAAAATTTCACGCATGGGTACTCTAAAATATAAAACTCTTTTTCCGCTATGGCGCACAATTTTGAGGGCCTAGGTGGGTGTGGTGTAGGTGCGGGGTCTCTTCTCACTCACACGCACCCATCCACATCCCCAAAACCCACATCGCTCCCACACACCCACCCATATGCTCAGGACAGGGTAGAGTAAAACTTGTCAAAACATGAGTAGGGGCAGCTTATAGGTCACAAAAATTGCTTATGCTGCAGTTCTCTACTACCGTTGAACGTTACTCGTATTATATTGTCTACAAAAAACATATTATTCATGCGATTAGATTACGAGAAAATAATTATTGGAAACAATTATTAGTAATTATACAATTAAGCGATTGATGAAAGATGTGGGTGAGGGTGTGAGACCCTTACCCACCTACACACGCAGGCGCATCAAGCTGCGGAGAAGTGGCAGGTCCTCGCTTATCGCTCTAATTTTTCGAAATGACGATTCTTCCAATAATCAGGATCAGTGAGGATTCACAAACAAAATACACAATGACAAGAGAATGAAGCATGATGGATGACTTAGATTCGTTCATTGATCAGGCCTGAAAACTGATGATGATGAAAGAGAAAAGTATGCATGATTCTACCCAGGAGATTTCGATACGGAAGTGTTCGGCTCTGCTCTCCCAATAGTAGATGGCTCAAAGAGGTTGAAAAATGAAATGGAGCACATCTCCGTGGCCAAAGATTGTACTTTTTCTGTAATAACTCGATCAATTCTCTAGTGAGGATCGCTGTCATCGTCTTCAAACAGAGAAGATATCGACTTGTTCTCAAAGCACGACTCGAACCATCTGAGAAAAAACAGTCTCTCACTCAAGTGCATCGATTTGTTCCTTCTTGACCGATCGAAAAATGAGTCTTCTGTTTTTTCTTTGAAATCGTTTCCAACTGTCTCATAACCTTATCTGATGTGATAGATGCGGTGAATAAATCGTTTTTCTTCTAAGTATTCGGTTTTTGACTCTTCATTCATATTCTTAGTTTTTCATTGCTGATTTCTTTTGCCATCGACGATCAGATGCCGTGGATCATCTGTATCCTTTTTGATCGAGATGAACAACGTCTGTTGTTGATCAAACAAAATTCATCTGATCACTTTTGGTTTCCATACGGTGAAATTCGTCGCGATGAAAATCCAAATTCTGTATCGATCGCTCAACGAATCGCTCGTCAAGTTCGTTTCTTGACAACTGATCGTTTCTTCTTTCACTGAACGGCTTGATTTGATCTAGGGCACTTCGGTGGATTTAGAAGCAACGGATCATGTGAAAATTCGTTCCTCCGAGTCGTTTCCATTTTTAGGAGATCGACGAACCTACTGGTTATTCTACAAAGGCCGATCGGTGAGGACATTTCTTTACAGAAAAATTCCAAGAAAAAATTGATTTGTTGAGGCACGGGCAACGGAAGACAAAGGTATTTGGATGAATCTCAAAGAAATGAAATCTTGCAAACTGCTCGGTCCTGAACCTGTTTCTTTCTTAAAAACGCTTCTCAGATATTCCGAATATCCGTTGAGTGCTCCATTCATCGGCGCTTTTCCTGATATGCCATGTAAACGAATCAACGATTCACTGCGAGCGTTACTCATTCATTACGCTGCATCAGTTTGGGAAGGTGAAACAAAGAATTTTCTTGTCATTCCATGCTCGTTTCTCTTTAGTTGAACTCAAGATTCGTGAAGAATTTTTTTCCAATTCATTTCCAAGTGATTGGATGAGTTCCGACACGTTTTGCCAAGTGATCAGAAATAAATTACGTCCGACGGAAAATGCTCGTTTATCTTCTTATTTTCGAGCATTCGATGCTGGGAAGACAGGCTACTTAAATTATGACAATTATCTTCTGGGTATAATGGAATGACGTGAGGTTGAAGATATTTGATCTCTTCTGATTTTAGGATTAGCAGCGATGCATCCAAACACGAATCGTCACGGTCAGTAGAGATCTGATTTCGATCCACTTCGATCGCTGAAGGTAATTTAGATAAGATGGGCCACATCCGTTGTGCATATATCTTCCGGTTTTACAACAACAGAAACGATGGATTCTTGTCACTGAACGAATTTCGGTTCGAATCATCGATAAATTTGCGATGCGAGCATTCTCTCTTCTAGGGATCTAAATACAGATGTTGAAAACACGGGTACTGAAGAACACAACTTTCATTTTCCATCAGTTCCTGACATTAACAAACTTTTCGAGTCCGTTCAGCTAAACAGAGAACTTTGTCAATTGAAGCATTCGATTGCAATTTCATTTAGAAAGTTCCGTCCTCGATCGGATCAAATCGATTTCGAGGGATTCGTCAATACGATTCTTCGAAAGGAATATCGTGGAACATCAAGATTGCTTCTTCTCGATGGCGACATGGCCAATTGGTTTTCTTCCAATGAATCTCGTCGACAAGTGGACAATCGATCGCCCGCTCCAGTGCCCGAAAAGATCCAACATGAACTGGCCAATCACTTTGTCACCTTGAAAAGAACTGGCCAATTGTTTCAAGGCAAAGCATTACTTGTGCTCGATAGTTACCACACTACACATTCATCCTCAAGTCGAATAGCACTGGAAAATTTACCACGTTCATTATCGACAGAAATCTTCAATAAAGTCAGACCACTTTTCTGTTGTCATTCAAGCAATTCCATTCCTTCTCTTTCAGGAAACCAATGCCAAGATTATTCAAGATTTGTTACGTGGTTTTAACAAGTCATCTCCATGGACAACGGAACAATACAAGCGTTTACCACCATTCATCATTGGTCTGTGTCAAGATGTGAAAACGATTTTTCACGGTGAAGCACGTTGCTTGAAATTATCATCTCCTACTTATATTCTCGGTGATCTTCATGGAAATTACGAAGATCTCATTGGTTATGAGCAGTTATTCTGGCGTGCGACTCCATTTTTAACACCAGCTTCATTTCTTTTTCTTGGGGATTATGTCGATCGAGGAAAACATGGACTTGAAGTATGAGACCGATTCGTTCCACAAGGAAATACTATCGATCTCTTCTAGGTTGTGCTCTATTTATTTGCTATGAAATACTTATGTCCCAAGAAAGTCTTCCTTCTTCGTGGAAATCATGAAGTGCGCAATGTTCAAAAGGCTTTTACTTTTCATCGGTGAGAAAAAATTGAATCTCTCTTTGCAGAAAAACCTTCGTTTGCCAGAGAATGTATACTTAGATTTCAAGAAACTGAAGGCAACAAAGTGTGGGAGACGATCAATTCGGTCTTCGATGTTTTACCATTGGCTGCTGTCATCGACGATCAAGTAGATTTGTCTCTTCATTTCTTCTTCATTCTGCTGGATCGATCATTTAGATTCTTTGTGTTCACGGTGGCATTCCTAGTCCCACTTCGTGCCCAGGAGATTTTATTTCCACAGTGAATCGCATTCCTATACCACTGTATGCACCGGAAAAGCAATCGGATTTAGCTTGGCAATTGATGTGGAATGATCCAAAATCTGGAGATACTTCTGGTATGATTTGAAAACACTGAAAAAAAGCTTCTCGATGCAAAAGATATCGAGAAAAGCATGTCGATAAGAAAGATGTGCAAGGGAAAAATATCGAATAATAATTGTTATGCATCAAACTGAGGAAGTGAGGGTAGGCTAGAATGGAATAAACTCGTTTCCACATGTTTATTTTTCCCATTAACTTCTGATTTGAGTCTTGAATCACGGTTTGAACATTTCGATATTTTGCTCGTTGATATTTTTCCGTCGATATATTTTTGAATATTTTGATATTTTTTGATGATGATCCAATAGGCACGCAGAACGCATGTAGCAACGATTTCTTCTATAATGATCAACGAGGCACAGCGAAATATTTCACCTGTGAAGCATTGATGGCCTTTCTCGATCGAAATCAGTTTACTTATGTTGTACGTGCACATCAAGTTCAAGAAGCAGGTTTCAAAGTAAGTCGATTTGAACAGACCTCGGATATTCTCCACGACGTCGAATTTCAGATTCAATTAAATGGTCGTCTTTTGACGGTCTTCTCTTCGTCTCGCTATTGCGAAAAAAATAATCTAGCAGCAGCAGTGTTGATTGATTCAGGCAAATTACGATTGATCCAATTGGAGCAACGTGAACCGGAGCCTACAGCGTAGCCGAACAAATCTTCACTTCGTTCATTGTAATCAAGAATTATTCGGACCAATCTGGTGGAGGGGTTCTCTTTTTAATCTGACGCTAAATTCTTTTGACTAACCGAGACATGATAATCAATTTGAAATAAAGAAAGTTTCCATTATTCTCAAGTCTTCTTTTTTCTTTCATTTGAATGAAATTTGGAGGGTGTGAGGAGATTGCAGATATGAAAACAATCCCAAGCTAGCAAAACGCGTTGCGATAGATGCTTATTGAATCTTGTCAATTGCTACTGATTCAAAGGATGTTAATATAAACTCTCCTACTATGTCTAATCGATGAAGTCGAAACTTTCAAAAAGACATAATATACTATGCTCGAAAGGTTTCAAAACCTCTAAACATAGAATAAAAGAAAGGGTGAGGGTGAGGGATGAGTCTAACTATCGTTATCCTGATTTCGTCCTTGCTGAATATTATGTTTAAGAATCCTACGACTACAGTTTCGACCTTTCTCAAGAGTCAATCCTCAGGTAGGTTTAGCACTGCATTAATTTCATACATTAATATGGCAAGATATTTATATATCTCTTCCAACATTTAATATATAAACAGAGGTGAGGGTGTGTATGGGTGTGGGTGAGAGTGAGGGTGGCTGAGGGCGAGTATAAGATAGAAGAATTTGAATTCGAAGCTACCTGCGACGATCGTTTCGAATTCAAATATCCTATCTTATACTCATCTGTAAGGTTGACCTACGACGGATTTACTTTTCTGTTATAGGAAGATAGTTAGAAGTTATCTTTCGAGATAGCTTTCATCAACTTCTGTTGATAGATTTGTAAGTCACATGTATGATCGAATTCGGAATTTACCTGATGATGAATGGATTAATCCCCATTCGAAACGATCGTCGTAAGTAGCTTCGAATTCAAATATCTTATCTTATACTCACCGTCTTTTGGTGATTCTGCTATAACCCAATAGTAGATATAGTATTATGTATTGATTCAAATTATTTTATTTGGATCTCTTATACTAGTACTTGTGCTACTTGATAAGATTTATTCAGCAACATCGAATTACCTGGTAATGTGATAGTTATATTCACCCTCTATGTGATAGAAATCTTTGATTGTATACTAATTTTCATCTATTAGATATGGACATGTATAGTTATTTTTATTTAACTATAGTTATTGTTCATTCTATTTGAAAATTCTTTGTACAAAAGTAATATAGATTATTGTAACAACATATAGTAATTCCTATGTTTAAAAATTTTATATTAAATTAAATGGAATTACTATTGGTATAATATCTTCTTAAATCCACTTGATGACGTCCCGGCAAGACA
>CAJNOL010001072.1:47200-71829 GCA_905250125.1 Rotaria sordida | reverse complement strand
CCATCTCAATCTACACCACGACAATCAATATAGTACAGGAGTTCTGTTATCTCAAACCTCTTTCCATGCATTCACAAGTACTGATTGTATAAAGATTCCTTCTTTCTTTTGATCCATTTACAGGCGATTTTCTTGAAGTTCTGTCTATCTGAACATATCTGTAACTTACATCTTCGCTCGTTGAAAATTTCAGACTTTGAAGGCTTCCTGAATCTATGTTATTCGTGACTTTCCTATTATTCAGACACACAGCAAGCAAGAATATGTTGAATGAAGATTGTAAAGCAAAGGCGAAACACGAGTGGTGTCGATATTTTCAATCTCAGAACATGTGAACAATAATGAATTTTATAAGCGTCTTATCATACGACTAGGAAGGATTGAAATATGTGTTCTGACATCATGACAAAATATTGGAAGACAAGTTATTGACAAATTTGTGCTGAATAGAGTTAGCTGCCTTGATTCAATGAGAGTAATACAGGGTGTCCGGAAATTCATTTACCAAAAAGAAAATTCAATATCTTCATTACGGCTCGAGCAAACGAGCTGATATCTTTGTCAATGATAGAGGCATGCTCAAAGTTTATGTCTATAAAGACATGCCTAGAGAGATCCTTTTATATGTATTACTATTGACCTCAACAAAAGAATTTTACTTTTTCACAGATAGAGAAAAAAAACAGTATACTTAACAAAGGGTCTTCCTAGGCTTGTCTTTATGAATATAAAGTTTGAACATACCTCTATCATTCATAAAAAAATCAGCTCGTTTGCTCGAGCCGTAATGGAAATAATCAATTTTTTTTTAGCAAAATGACGTTTGCCCCACTCTGTGTATTGTTTTTTCTCTATCTGTGAAAAAGTAAAATTCTTTTGTTGAGGTCAATAGTAATACATATAAAAGGATCTCTCTAGGCATGTCTTTATAGATATAAACTTTGAGAATGCCTCTATCATTGACAAAAATATCAGCTCGTTTGCTCGAGCCGTAATGAAGATATTGAATTTTCTTTTTGGTAAATGAATTTCCGGACACCCTGTATAAAGGATGTGTTTAACACTTTCCTTCAATAATGATATCAAATATAAACAAATCGTATTAAAAATACGAAGGTTTCATTAATGTAAAGAAAGGAGAAAAAAAACGTGGATAGCGAATTATTTATGCTCATGCTTCTCAAGAATCTGAAGTAGAAAAAATCCAATTACTTTTGTTTATACAAAGAAATGTAAAAACGTTTCGTAACCATTACTTCAAATACAAAACTGCACCTAAACTGAAAGCAAAGAGCAGAATCGTTTTGTTATTGTGAAGAAAGAAAAATAAAAATCATGCAAAGCCAATCATTCAAACTCTTGCTTCTACTGAATCTGAAGTGCAAAAAATAGGCCACCTCAATTCTTTCAGTGAAAGAAATATATACAACTTATGCAACGCTCAGCATAACACAACGATTAATGCTATAGCTTAAAAAAAACAAGACATACATTACTCGAAAGAAACATAAAAACAAAAAACATGGATATCATCTATTCATGCCGATACCTCTCATGAAATTGAAGCAGACAGTAGCAATTGCCAATCTTCGGCGAAAGAAACATCAACAGTTTCTGTGAGGGGATGTGAGTGTGCGTATGGATGTGGGTGTGGGTGTGGGGTGTGGCTGTGGGGTGTGGGTGTGAATGTAGCGTTTGGGTGTGGGTGTAGATTGAGAGACGATCCACACCCACCCACGCTCACCCACACCCACACCCACCCGCACTCACCCACACCCACCCGCACTCACCCACACTCACCCACACTCTCCCACGCTTACCCACACTCACCCACCCACACCCACCGACACCCTCAGACTGACAATGATGAACAGAATGTGTGAGAATCGGTTGATTTTTAGATATATTGCAGAACTTCGCAAATCAGGTATCTTCTGAATATTGTAGCATAGTCAGAGGGATTCTAGAGGTATAGAACTCATTATAAGATCAACATTTTTTTCATTCATATTGTCTCCTATTCTTTTAAGTACTGTCACTCATGTATAACAGAAAGGATGTGCGAATTTGGGCGTAAGTGTGTGGTGGTGGTTGTTGTTAAGGAAAATAACTAAGATTAAACCCAAACCCATGGCCACATTCACACCAATCCAGTCAAAATTGAAAATTATGATTCATAGAATACTAGAGAAATTAATTAAAACGTTCATTGTCTGTGAATTTCAATACAATTCTAGTTCACAATATTTCTAATAAAAACTCTACATGTCAATAGAATTTTTAAATTTCACTGGAGTGCAACTATTTTTTATCCTGTCTCTACGCATGTATATGTCACAGTTTATTCTCTTTTGTGAGAAGAGAATCTCCATCTGATATATAATATGGTTTAAAAACTAGTTTCTCTTATTGCCTTCTGACCCTTACAGAAAAGTGGAGGTATAGTTTTATATATTATGTATCGAATAAAAGTTACCGTCGTTACTTTTTTTTAGTCGCTATTAACATTGAATTCCTTCATGTTCTGCCTTGTTAAGTATCATATGTCGCTCTCCGAAGAAGGTGAATGTCTCCGCTAAAATCTAAGAACCTATAAAGTTATTGATAGTTTTGAATAATAGAGAAAAGTCTGATTTATATTTCCAAAAGATACACTAAATTGAATAAGATCAATGATGAGTGAATTTTAAATTCTTTGAAGAAGGTCAAAAGTGTAGTGTGTCAGAAAAGAATTTATAAATTTCTCCAAGAACATCCATCATTACTGAGAGATGTCGTATTTAGATAGATTAGAGCTTCATCCACTTGTCAAGTGTCAAAAAATTTAATTTCATTGTTCGAATTTTAGAGTTGTCTTTAAAATCTTCCTTAGACTTGCTCTGCTTCTTCCTACGTTTCTGAATAATTAACACCATCTGAAGAGCCACGTAGGGATGTCAAAATGTGTCGTGGTAGCTCTTACTCAATACTCAATGACTATCATTCTCTGATTTGACTTTAGTGATGATTGAAACAATAGTAGGATTAAAGAATGGTCTTTGTTAATTTAAGTTATAATTTTTTTGTGAAGACAGAAACTAGCTGCTTTTATTTTTCGAGGCAATTTCTCAAAACAGATTTCGATCATAAAATCTATCTTTGTCCATCGAAAAGCAACTTCAACAAAAAAGTGTTTCTTATACTTCATAATATACTGCCTAATTGCTCTCATTCGTGGAATTTGTTTGCAGTTTTAGATGTTTTATTCAAATATATTGCGAGGTTTTTTAGATGAATAATATGTGAAGAAAAAAGAAGTTTGCACAATAAGCACTTATGTGATTGAGAAATCATTTGTCATATGATTATCGAAAAACTACGTCCCTTGCTAGAGACTAAATTCAAACGAGATTTTAAATGAGCACAAAAGTAAACAAATCAATGTTGAAGAACGGATAGAAAGAGCTGAGACAGCGTTGCATGCAAAGTTAGCAATTATTGAATATGATCCAGACGAGACAATATTAACTCTCAAATAACTACCATTTCTTGTAATCTTATCCACTCCATACACAGAATTGTTATAAGATCCCACATCGAGAGTGTTCCCATTCACAGTTATGCAATTGTTTTGTGTGGGTACGTATACGATACCACTTGTGGAACGAGGAATATTGACTACAATTCTGAATTCAGCATGGCTATTATTCCAATTGACTGTTATAATTCCATGAGGTGTACAAACACTTCCAGCAGCCCACGTAAGATTGCCTGGTTGAGGACGAATCGACCATTTAGTATATCCAGCAGACATAGGCTTGATTCCAAGCACATATTTTGACAGAATTGGGGTTATTCCTGCGCTCCAAGTATGTGCCATACTTGTAGAAGCGCCAGGATAGCCATTAGGACGTTCTGATTCCCAAAATGTGCCGGTGAAATAAGGACCCGGTTGGGCCATAGGTGACCAAACAGAATCGAGTACATCAAACGCGAGATCACTTCTATCTTGTTCAAAAGCTGCTGCTGCATGAAAAAAAGAGATAAATGGTGAAACAATGACCGAAGTACCCGAAGGAATTCCGTCCGCAGTGGTAGATAGATATCCAGTACCATTAGCAACCAACACACGTAGCTTTTGTTTCATCTGCTCGAGCAATCGCTGAGGTATACTAGAGTTCAATTCGGATGCAATACCAGACAGAATGGCCAATGAATTGGTGTCTTGAGCTATACCGACAGTTTGCTGATCGGAAATCATGTAAAAGTTGGCAGTAGAATTGTAGAGATAAGTGTTCACTGCAGTTCGTACAGCTGCAGCTTGTTGACGATACTGAAGAGCTGCAGTCGTATTGTTAACAACATCAGCCAAAGATGCTGCATTTTCTAATGCCATAGCATAAAGTATATTCAATTTGGTAAACTTTCCATTGTATGTACCATAGGAAGGATTATAATCGTAACCCCATATTGGATTTGAAGCAACAACAAGATTATTTGTGTCAACTAGTTTTGAAAAAAAGTTCATCAACAATTGCATCCGAGACCATTGATCGTGTACAAATTCAACATCGCCCGTATAGAGATAATATTCAGCTACACTAATAAGATTGGTAAGGAAATATGTGTAACTGTAAAAGATTGGAGAAATGAATTCATCACTGGGACTACTTCGTTGCAAGGGAAATCCGACATTAATTCTTGATGATACTGGTCCATTCGTCAACTGATAACTGTTTAAAATTGCTAGTGATCCAGCTGCATATTCGGGTTCATAGAAAGAATAATAAAGTACTGGACCAGCCACTAAGAGATCTCCAGACCATACATTTCGATCACGTTTCGCGCCATCCAAAATAACAGGCAACTCATTCGTGCCAACACCAAAATCAGAGACCGCTTGCTTAGAAGTAAGTGAGTCTTGATAGAGAATAGTTCCAAAATTATTAGAAGAAAGATCGATCACTTGGAGATCACGGAAAAATGTCTCTTGGCTGTTTGAAGTCGTAAAAGCAATACCACCAGGTGTTATAGAAGGTATGTAAGAACTTGACGACTCTGGTATGGGAATAATAGAAGCGTTGATGCCGTTTATCGAGAGTTCAATTGTCAAACCTTGAACGATTGCCTTTATATCGTACCATTGCAGCAGAGAAATATTAAGAGGTAAAGTTGCATTGTAGATATAGGTATCTGGAGGTGGTAATTCCTGTCGCATATTGACTATTAAAGTATTAGGACTGGAATGTTCTTTTGAATTAATAGTGATAAGAATCTCAGAATAGTCATTCGAACGTACAGCAAATGAAGTTCCACTACTCACAATCATTGTCGAAAATGTGACTGTATAATTGACCCATTGCATACCTCGTAGATAGACGCCAGCTTGGTTTGGTATTAGGAGAAAGCCTTGATCTGTAGCAATAAATCCTGGAGGTATGATTCGAGGAGGAATCATGTTAAGCTGTAGAGTGCGAACACCCATTTTCCACATATCAGTATACAATGCCGAACTGCACGAAAAGAATCCAGGTGCTATAGAAATTTCTTTTGTATAGTGCGTCGATTTGATGCCCAACTTACTAATACGTATACTACCTCCATTGATCAGCGTTAAACGTTGATATCGTTGAGCACCTTGAATGAGAGGGCTTTCAATATGACCAGGAGTCATGATAGAATAAATTTTGACTCGATAAGGATCGAATGAACGTATCAATGGATAAAATTCCATATCACCATCGACCACATTGGGTAATGCTTCCGAATACGATACTCGGAGTGAAGAATTACCAGTTACTTGATCAATATCGAAAAAAGGAAATCCACCCACGTTGACTCCATAATCAAGAATGACATAAGATATCGAAGCATTAGAATAAGTGAGAGTGATAGGAAATGTATTGTTGTTGGTAATCACATCATTAGTGTAATTAAATAATGTAGGAACGTATATCAGAGGCACGTCAAAGATGGATGATGGAATTGCACACAAGAATGACAAGAAAAATAAAAGAAAAATCGAGTAGACTGGTTTCATTGAGAATATATCTGGAAAAGAAAGAAGATCATTTATCCGATTTGGTAAATGACATTACTCTTGTGTTAGTCAAAAGACACTAATAAAGTAACGTATTTTGATTAAAACTGTATTTTCTGGTATTTTTTACACAATGGTCCAGAAAAACGTACCCTTTAAATGTTCTCTGAGGTTTTTGAGAGCAAATGTGTTTTAAATGTGAAATTATTCTTTGGGTAGATGTGAGTGTGCGTTTATGGAACATGAGAGTAGACATCTACCTATACTCACAACTTTAAACCTCCTTGTCTTCTATAGCAGATATGTTTCTTTTTTTAGACAATGGGTCTGGGGATCTTGAAAATCTTCGAAATTTTATTAAAGGCTACAGAAAATAATATAATTCGGAAAAATTCCTAGACTCTCAGTTCAGTTTGAAATTGACTATGATTTTTGTTTTAATTCAAATTGAAATTAAATAGAATATTATATGACATCCAAGATGTTTCATCAAAGTCTTTGGTGTAGTCGTCTCACAGTTCTTTAAAATGCAGTAAACGGAGGACATGAGTTGGCACATACAGTAAGTATTTGGTCCACGGACACTGTATTCTATTGTATAGATTTTTTTTGCAAGAAAGCACGTTAAACAAGTCGTAATCAATCATCAACTGCAAAGGATCGACCATTATTTATACGTTAGTCGTTACTTGTTTGGCAATGAATAATTACATTCGTAGAGCACGTTTGTCTTAAAATACTTTTATCTGACTCATACTACCTTTTGTATTCAACAAACGCATGTCAACAACATAGAAAAAAATTACCTATGTATACACATAAAGCATATCACGCCATGTCTATTGCTACGTAAATATACTCAGCATGAGTAGGAGAAAAAAAATCAATGTATGCTGATTCATCATTCATTGAGTCATCTCGCTGTTAAAGATGATAACATACGTTGTTGTTTATCTGTCAACTAAACATTAATTAGTCATACACCGTCAGAATATACACAAGAGAACATGGATGTGACGAAGAGAAACAAGTGAAGTTTGTAAGAGAAATTTTCTGAGAGGTGGTAACGTGCATGTATAATTTTTATAAAAGTGGAGGTGCAGAATATGTGTTTCTCATTTTCCGATCTTTTTTTGTCGATAAAAAGAATGATTTTCGCTGGAAAATATTGAAAATTTTTCAAAAGTAGGGGAGTGCACACTCCTCACACCCACCCTTATGACCACATATCTGCTAGGAAAAGGCCGTGTATTTCAATTGAAAAATAGATAAAAGTACAAAAAGAGTTGTAAATGCACTAAAATACGTTTAACGTACCGCAAAGCATTTAAAAGTGTTCTCAAAGATTTAAAAGCGAAAGAAACAAGCAAAACTAAAGGACAAATATCCATAAGGTCATTTTTTGTTCAAAATATTTTTGAAAAGAATGGAGTTTTCATCGAGAAAAAAGTAATTTACTGTCAGATGCCGATAGAAGACTGTTTCCAGTGACCGGCATTAGAGGACCTGGTAACGACACTATAAACTCTAAAACGGATATAGTTGTGTGTGGAATTACTTCTCTAACCAGAAGCATATAAAACAAGCGGTCGGGTGTGGGTGCGAATATGTGTGTGAAAGGAAACAAAACATACCTACGACTATAATTTTAAGTTATTTATTCTATTACTCTTCTGTCAAGACTTTCTTTTATGTTAAAACTCAATTTATTCAATACAAAACGATTCTGTTATATTCCAATAAGAAGCAAATCGAATTGCTTGTTGATTTGAATGATAAGAAGAAGCATTTCCTTTTTTATTCATCATTATTCAAATAAATGGATAGCGCTTAGCATGATTACTTCAAAATAACTTTGCAGAACTATTCAATTAGTTGGAAGTAGACATGCACGGGACCAGTATTGTTGATCCCGATCTTGTGCATCTCTTGTCTGAAGATATCCAGCGTTAATGACATCTCTACAACAACTTTACATAGAACCATTCTTGATAAAGCATTATATTCATTGCGTTCTGATTAAAAATGATTCATTCATGGAATAATGGGTAACTCATAAATAAGTAGAGTCTTCATTTATTCTCAATATCCATCTCTCAGTGACAGGGATCAAAGCAAAAGCATTTTCTATATTTATACTGAGAACAAGCAATATCACAATAACTTTCAAACACACATTGCGGTTCATTTTATTAATATATATTCAAACATTTTTCTAACAAATTTTAATTGCATAAAATTAGCATCATATTCATTAGCACTTTTTAAAAAGGATTTTTGTTTTTTGAAACCAGCTATGTCTGATTTATTAGTTATAGTAATTATTTTGCTTACTTCTATTTCTATGATATATGTTTGTAAATCTTTTTTAATAGAGCACTAAACTCGGATTTTTTCGAAAAAAAAGTTGTCCAAAATTATCTCAATCAAAAGAGCTATAGGGTAGGTACTGGGGAAATCACATATTCTGCCCGATTTGTTGAGAATGCTTTTGAAAGTTCTTGATGTTTCATGTTTTTAATATCACCACAAGAATGTTTTTTTCTCTTTGTACCATATGAGATGAATTTGTGTAAAATTCCATGCGAATTTTTTTAAAAATTCAGTCTCAAACTAAGAAAACAAAGAAGAGCGATTCAATGATCTTTGATACATATAATATTAATCACTTTACTTGACGAGATAAATAATAAGAAAACATATGAAGACTAGTGAAATATACAAGTTGTAAAAAATCTATGGATAACACTATTGAACTCTATCAAGTATTTAATGTCCTTTTTGTTGCCTTGAAAATGAAACATGATTTTATCTATGAAAAAAAATTCATCACGTTGACGAGTTTTTTTCTGATCACAAAAAAAAAATCAATATGAGTTTTCTAATCTTGTTTTCTTCTCAAGAAAACACTTCTGACAATGTTTTTCTTCATTCAAAAACGAAGAAGAACAATTTACGCTTACTTAACAGAGGGCGTTGGTGTTTCCTCTTTATTTACACTCACAACCGCATCCACACCCATGCCCAGCCTATGGCTAGGTATTGTACCCACTACACTTCATGCCCACACCTACATCCACAATCACTCTGGATATGAAAGTGCATGATACATGTAGAAGACAATATTCTGTGTTATTTCTAGTTGATCTTGTTTCTTTTTTTAATTGCTATCTTTCTGATAAGTAATTTTACATCTCGTTTAGATATCAAGAGTAACTCAAACAGTAATTTGGTACGATATTTAATAGTCATCAAACAAAAAAGAAACGATGATGCAATTAGAATGTGTGCATACACATGAATCATTAGTTTAAAAATGATTTATGTATACTAAAATGTTTTAGATTCTTTCGGTAATAATCGAACACACGTCACCTAATGGTAAAGATCAATTAGTTGCATTTATTAGAAATAATTAGAACACGAGCATTTCTCGAGATTTATAATTATAGAAGTGGGTAAATCATATATGGACAAATTACAATCCAATAAATCCAATAGAGTTATTCATTATCATTCGACGAAGTACCAACGATGTACATTGCCTTTCTTGTACAAATTAAAATTGCACTCAAAATGATCAAACAGCGATTCGATGAAGACTCTTAAACAAAATTGAAATCTGCTAGTGTATCTACTTGATTACATTCTTATTCCACATTGCTTACTAATAGTTATTTCTACTGTTTAATTCAGAAACTTAATGAAATGAAGTAAAAATTTTGCTCCTTCTAAAGCAGCAATTGGGCTTAAACGCAAGTAATCATTGTTGGGTGCCTCTTGTGCAATATTACTGCCTGAACGTACGATTAAATACGGTACACTAAAAGTTTGACACACGTGACCAAGTGGTCCTGATTCCATTTCCATAATATCAACTTTGAACTGGTTACGTAGTAAATCAATGCGTGCTTGCGGTACACCAAATAAATCTGACGATGCAATGACACCGAAACGAACACTATTTTCATACGAGATATTTTCATCGATGATTATTGTTTGTGGTTGATAGCTTTCAATAGCTTTTTGAGCAAGTGCTAGCATTGCTGCACTTGGTTTAAATTCATTAATTACTTCTTTACCATCATCTGGACTGTTCATTGGACGATAAACCATATCCTTGTCTGTAGTAAGGCTACCGTAATCATGCTCATAGGTATGCGTGGCAACGATGATGTCACCAGTGCGTAGTTGTGGATTGATACGCGCACCTGTACCGGTCATTAATACTAGACGAGGTTGAAACTCTTTGATGAATAAAGTACTCGTCATACCAGTATAAGTTTTACCAATACCAGTGATAGCAATAACGACATATTGACCATGTAATTTGCCTTGCCAGTATGGAATACCCCATAGCTGCTTTTTTTCACTCATTTCTAAAGCATTAACTAGAAGAGTGATCTCTTGTGATACAGCTCCCAAAATTACAATAATGTCTTTTGCATCATAAAATTGTGGCTTTTCTTGTTGTAAAGACGATGTCATTTTTATTGTTTGATGAAGAATAAAAAGTAAATGAATTATATTTGATCGCTCACGGTGGACACCGAAAAGAAAAGGATGATAAGAGCAAGTATGTTTATCTTCTTTTTTTTTCAAGATCTTATCTAGATGTTAAAATATGAGAGCTCTCTCTAGTATACATGGTAGAAACTTGTGAAGAATAGATATTAACAGTGTTTTACATGATCTTGTAGACTATTAAACTTTCTTTTAGTTTTGTTTTGAATCTATGCCTAATTTGTACAGTAAGTTTTTAAGACGTACTTCTGTCAAAAGTCATTATTTAGTGTTGACATTCTTTTTGTTTCATCTATTAACCTACATTCAATTTTTCGATGTGGCTAAAACCAACAGTCTCATTTGCAAATCTGATGTCTTCATATATATGATAGGAAGTTGATGATAATTAGAACTGAGACTAGATATGACCATAAGACCGACCTGTTTTTATCTTGTCGAGGATACAAACTCTTGCAATACATCAAACAACAGCATGTGGAGAGAACTTGAATAAAATAGTTCGAAATAGTAGAATTGAGACAATTCATTTTAGTATATACTTTAAACCTGAGTAAGAACAAGAACGTATAGCACATTTTGTGAAGTTTTTATCGGTGTTATGCGCTCGTTTAATCTCTGTTTAACTCAAGCACTTATGTTAATCACTTAAACCTGAAAATTAATTTAAGATGGATAATGTTCAACTACTCAATCGGTTTCTTACTGTTATCGAACAAGACATTTTGCCTAAGACCCGAGCTGGTGTTGCACGAGGCAACAAAATTTTTGGCGCTGCCATCCTGAAAAAGTCTGATCTTTCGATTCTTGTCGCCGAAACCAATAATGAAGTAGAAAATCCGCTTTGGCATGGTGAGATCCATGCAATCAAACAACTCTACGAAATGAATGATCGCTCGAACTTGCCCGATTCAAAAGACTGCATTTTTCTCAGTACGCATGAGCCTTGCTCTCTTTGTCTTTCGGCCATAACATGGGGTGGTTATGATAATTTTTATTATCTCTTCAGTCACGAGGATAGTCGAGATGTCTTCAACATTCCACATGACATCAAAATTTTAAAAGAAGTTTTTGGAGACACTGAGAAGAACCGTCCACTGTACAATCGTATAAATTCATTTTGGCACAGTTACAACATTTTACAGATGATCGAAAGTCTCGACAAATGTAATCAAGCTCGTGAATCACTTCTTTGCCGTATGAACGACATATCCATGATATACGCTGAACTGTCGGACATCTATCAAACAAACAAGGGCAAAGCACAAATTCCTTTGGCTTGACACTATTTCTAGTAATCTTTTTGTTTCTAGCCCAAGATTCTTTTATATATCACATAGCTATCTTCAAAGTATAAACTAGTTGTAAGTTAGCTCTATTTCGTCCGTTTTCTTTAAAGCCTTGTGAATACGAAGATCATCTGCATTTTCAAATGAATTTTTTAAATAAAAAAGTATCACAGAGATGAGTGTGTGTGGGGTGTGGCTGCGGCTGTGGGTATGGGTAATTTTACTATCCCAAGACCTACACACATTCACAACCATACCCACCCTCGTATCTTCTATTTGATATTTTCATTTTCGATATTTTGCCTTCGACATTTTTTACTTTCGACCAAATTCAGGTAAATCTAAATGTTTATTATTTAAAAAGAAAGAATAAAATACAAGAAAAAGGTTTTGATATACTACTTAATCGACATTAAATAGTTTTTTTTAATTGAACAATCATAATTTGTTTTCTACTACACAAAAAGACAAACCGTTAAGACCAGATGCTGTAATGAGATAATTATGATATCGATCATACGAGATGTTTTTTCGATTTTATAATGTTGTTGGTCGTTTGTTTTTTGGTTTTAATGCATGAGAAGACCATTGAAGGTGGGTGTGGTGTGTGTGGATGTATGTGAGGTTTCTCTTTGGGGATGTATGTAATGCCTTTAGCCTTCGGAATTATCGTAGGCTAAATGAAAATCGTATGTGAATCTAAACTATCTAATGATGAGAAATCTCACGTCAAAACTCCCTACCGTACTTTGGAATTAATAAATGATAATATGTATATATGTAAGTCCAATCCAATCTTTATTGATAAATATCAATAATGTCACATATACATATAATGTTGAAAACGATGTTGATCAATAACAATAATGGGCAACGGTAACAACAGAAAAAATAATAATGACCAATAATAACGATAGGAAAACGATGATAGTCAAAGAAAATCAATAACAATAATAATGATAATCGAAAAGAAATCAACAATAATAATTAAAAAGAGAAAAACAAGATCATATACAGGATATGAAAAGAAAAACAAAAACGTAATACAAATAATTAGAATGACGCAATATAAAGTAGATCATCATGATCTCATGATGATCAATATAACACGTACATATATGAAAGGAAAGAAAAAGAAAACATATACAGTAGAGTGCAAAAGTTTTTGCCCTTAATGTTGCACGTATCTCTCTGCATGAATACATCAGCTATAATAATAAATTATGCTCATAGACAGGGCTTAATTCAAGCTTCAACACTTGCAAAATAATTATTTGATTCGACTTCTCTTTGAGTGGCTCACACCCAAATACCTAGTTTCTACCAACTTGATAAAATCATTTAGAGTAATTCAGCTAGTTTTCTCACGTATCTCACGAGAAAATTTGTCGAAATAACGCAGCTTTGATCGTTTCTCTTCTCAACATGAGGTTTTTATGATGGATTAGACGGTTTTTATAGAATTAACATCGACTTCGCGGAGTGTCAATTTGACGATTTCATCCTTTTTTTAGGCTAATGTACTTTTTCAGCCCTATAAACCTCATCGTTCGTCATCGTTCTCAGTCAGCTGAAAAAGTTTTTATTCAGTTCGAACGAAGAGCTGTCTGCGGATAGTCTTTTTGACAAGATTTTCACGGTCAATCATGTCAATACTGTAAATGAGATTTCCCTTCGGTTTTTGACGAAGTGAGGTTTCATCGTGAAAGCATTCTCTCTCTAGCCGAAGGCCATTTCTGATGATTTTCATTTTAAATAGATACATTTTGGTCTGATCTTACTTTTGATAGACTTACTTAAAAAACTTTAAGAAAACTTCTCGAGATCTGATTTCAGAAGGGTAGTCCACACAAGGGGCAAGGACTTTTGCACTCTACTGTATATGTATATGTATATAGATATAATACACTGGACATGAGTTAGCGTCATAATGCGACATCTGTTGACGCTAACATCTGCGAAACATGTCATATTAAATAGAAAACAATGCTCAACAAAAAACAAAAAAAAAGAATTTACTTTCTATCACATTCTGTTCAAAAACAACAGAATCGGACTATTGTACAAGAACTTTTGCATTACTCATTACGGTACTTATAAAGATGTTTCTCGAATACACCTGACATTATGCTGATTCATTGAATAAAAAGGCAGAGCGCGATGTAGAGTGTTTTGCTTATTCTTTTATATTGACAATGTGTCTTTTTTCTTCTTCTTTAACATTCAGCAGCCCAAACCAAGGGGATTGCAGCAGAGTTGATTTAACTCGTTCTCTGTTTCCAGAATGAATTTTTCTTTTCGAATATTCGGATCTATACGAGTAACTATGAGTTTATGAAGAGTAAGTCTATTGATTTTTGATGTAGCCGATTGAATTGCGTTAGAAAAGAAAATGATTATTTTTTTTTCTCCGACGGTATTATTCAATCTTCATCACATGTGACCTCTAGTGTGAAGCATAAGTATAATGGGAAAAAAAAACATGAAATAATGTTCTGTTAATATTATAAACGTCATAGATATTTGTTCTTTTTTGTCATCTTCTTTTCAAGAAAAATCCGATGTTACGGTGGCACAAGGAGAAAACATCCGTCAACGTTGTCACTAAACCATCGTTATTGTTATCATTACTTATACGTATTCATATTCAACGCATTCATGATACACAATATAAGCGACTTCGAAATGTTAAAAATATATTTTCCTATTTGCCCATTTGCTTTCTCGGATTACTATTATTCCAATGTCATAGTCGAATCTACAATGCATGGATAGGTCCATTTCCTATCAATCTTGATCAATTTGCTACTCAATTTAAAACTTACACTGGACTTCAATATGATACACGACATTTTCTTTTTCGTTGGTTTTCATTTGATCGTGAATATTTTCAAATTGAACTTGGTGAAGATATAATTGATCAAGATATGGCAAAAGCATTCCGAATATTCCATGGTCACTATCCATCTGAAAAGTTATTGTATACATTTAATCGTGTAAGAGAATCAACGATTGATCATTATCTTCATAAATTGTACGTTAAATTACCATCAAATGAACAATCTCATATTCATAGACGTCTTCCTTATAATTTTCGAATGTTTCATATTCGTACATTACGATGTATTGTCCGACAGCTCGATATTTTGCCCATGGAATATCTCAAATGGAACGAAAAATCCATGTACATTCGAGCGATTGAACAAATCTATAATCGAAATGCGACGTTATTCAATATAAAAGTCATCATTAAATGTGGTATTCTACTCGGATATCTCTATCAACCGAATGGTGAAACTGTCTACCTCTGGAATTCGAATGAATCCTATAAATTGGGCAATCGCATTACGGTATTCGATGCTTCTTCTTCATATTGTCCTTACATGACCTATATTCTTATTGGTCTCTTATTCGTATGGCCTTTGATAAGGACTCTCTTCTCTCTTGTAATGTATCTATTCAATATGATTCGACAACCGTCACTTATGATTCATCGTTCTGTACGAGACGAATTTGAAAAATCGAATATTAATTCTATTGAAATATTAAATAATCTTTTATTACATACAACCATAGAAAACAAGTACTATGATCGATTATTTCTTACACGAGATAAATATCTCGTCATGTTGATGATCGATTTTAATGAACATAAGGCAGAAATTCTACGTCAATTTGATAAACGTTCACCGTTCAAAATCATTTCTATTGATAGTATTCAATCAGTCAGATACTATCACATTGTGATTACAAACGATTTCGGTTCAAAATATATCTACTATCCACCTATTTCGTGTCTCAGAAATTCTAATACTAGTGAATGGCTTCATCAACGATTGATACAGATCAATGATCAATATCGACATTGGTATGCTCTATTTCTGTTTAATTATTGTTATAAAAAGAGAACATATCTTCTTTTTCGTTCTAGTTGCGAACAAGCACAATTTCGTCAACAACAAGAAACTCTACTCGCTCAACAAGAAGAATATCGACGCCATCTCGAGGTTTTTATGGAAGAAGAAGCTGAATATCAACATTGTAACTATGGATATAACTTCGACCGAATATGGCACCGTATAGCATCGGCATCACCTCGTTTCATTGCAGAATTTCGTTTAAAAGATCCTCAATTAGTCGCTATTGATCAGATTCATATAGAATGCAGTCTTTGCTATGAAGAATTTCGTATCGGTCAACATTTTACTCAATGGCCTTGCGAAGCTAGGCATACTTTTCATTTTGATTGTATGCTAAATGCATTGCGAGCACGAAATACTTGTCCAATATGTCGACATCCCGTCGAAGCAGCTTATTTACCTAGTAGAGAGATTATACTTCGAATCATGGCAACGAGAACAATACCTCGTTTCTTTAATTGATGTTCAATATAATTCATAAAAAAACTTTCCAGTGCGATCCCAAGAAGGGCCGAAATGTAGAACTTATAAACTCTGAACATTAGAAATTTAATATATATTATCAGAGGTTTTAAAATAAGTTTTAAAAAAAATACTAAATAGATGAATAAATCAGAATTATAACAATTTTTATAGTTGATATTCGTGCTCTGAAAGTTTATTTTGTTGAAACTGTTCAACAATGCTTTTTAACAACTGGTCCGTGAATAGTTCATAAGAGAAAAAAAATATGTGAAGAAATATAAATATCAACCAAAACAATCAAGAAGAAAATTGCCTGTTTATGATGAGCATTTGTCCGTTGATTCAGTTAAGTTACGATACGATTGCAAGCATGAACTTTGGTGACAATCTGCTCTGCAATCGCACACACCCTTCCACCTACACCAGCACAACTACAAGCGCAAGCACACCCACATCCTTTTCGAATTAAGAATGATATCTTTGTAAATAAAATTCTATTTTATCGAATACAATTGATTTGTTTCATCCATTGAATGCTTAATGTTCGAGAGACCTGATCTTATTTCATGTATCTTTTTATCAAATATCTCAGTTGTATATATGATAGCTACTCAATGAAAATAAGATCAATGAAAAGAATGTGAAAAACCGAATGTTGCATGAAAATATGAATTAGAGATGTGATCAAGTGCTCAGTAGAAGTTTTTTAAAATTCGATTTCCAGCAGGAATAGCAAGAAATTCTTTTTATTTCTCAATAGTTATGCTTTTTCTTTGCTTTCTTCATTTCTGTTCATCATATACAGAGCCGTAGCATACACGCACATATAGCAAGACGAAAGACAAGAGAAGAAACAACTGCTCGTGATAACGATCATTTTGTTATTTGTTTACTTTTTACCTTCTGATAGTTGACTCCTTTCATAATGGATATAGCTTGTTCTAGAGCGATATGTACATTGAGAGTGTGAGTGTCATTTCCCTCTTTATTCACACCCACACCCATCTATCTCTTATTCGATCTGCTTAATAATTTTCTTTATATCAATGGCAAAAATGCAGAAGAACAAAAAAACGTTTGACGAAAATGATACGATATCTTTATGTTACTTTGGTGGATTCCTGCTTTTGATTGGTGATTGTATTAAAGCAATTCAATATTTTCAAATGCTCTTGAAACACGACTCAATTAATGAGACATTAAAATTATCCATACATACTATGTTAGGAGCAAGTTATGTGGCGATGAAAGAAAATGAATTAGCATCGGAATCTTATCGTAATGTATTACAATCATTCGAATTATCTATGAAAGAATTTACATCACCATGGCTAGCCGCTTTCATGGCGTCTTCACATATAACACTACATCATTCTAACCAAACAATTGATACGCTTGAACCGTTAATGAATAAAGAATATTCTGACAATGATGTTTATGAAAAAATGCGTCTATTACATGTAGGCCACGTTTGTTTAGAACGACAAAAATTTGTTGACGCACTCAATCATTGGGATGAAGCAGTAGAAATAGCATCTTATATGCCTACTTCGCTTATGAAGATACTCAATGGAGTTATGTATATGCAAATGACTGTAGCATATTTCAGATTGAACAGCATAAGCAATGCTTTAAGCATCATGGAAAGTACGAAACAATGTTTGGAATCTAATTATCCTTCCACACATAGATTATTTGCTATTTTCGATTTTACGTGTGCCTACTATTTAATACAAAACGGAAGGCCTTCTCAAGCTATTCCATGCTTGAAGAAAGCACTGGAAAATCCATCTTTTTCTAATGATAAAGATTTTCTTAGTATTGTTTATACTCCATTGGTAATGGGTTATATTTATATCGGTGATCTAAATTGTGCAGAAGAGTACTATTATGAAGCTATTCCATATATATCACTGAACAATCTTAGCTCACTAATTCCTCATCTATTAGATCTCATACTGGACTTAAAGAGAATTGCTCTAAATGGAAATCCAAACTATACTAGTCAATATATCCGTGCTGCAATGCTGTTTAGTCAACGATTGCTTTCAGCCATTGTTCTAAATTCTATAACACCTTCAGAGTCTATTGATGAACAAACTTGTACTACCGATGAGTTGATTGTTTTTGCTAATTATTATCGTCATCGACAAGATTATGTACATGCAGAAAAATATTATATGATGGCTCTTGATAAAACAACAGAAATCGATTGAAAATATATCTGGAGTATCTATAGAAAAATGATAAGAATGAATAACAATGATCATTTTAGAGATTATTTTGCTATACTATATTCAAAATATGATGATGATAATCCAAAACATTTTCAAATAATTTCTACCATACAAATAATCATGTACAAATTATTTTTATCTCAAAATGAATTTAAATCTGCATTCAATTGTTTAATACATGGACTATTTATGAAAATTAAATTTATACATTATCAGACTAATTTAATCGGTTCGAAATATATTTCGGATTTATTTTGTCATTTTATACATCAAGAATAAATTATTAAACTTATATCTATATTAATGAAATTAATTGAAATATATTTCATTGATTGGTCCAAGTTTTTACAACATTTTCTATCGACACATGTTAATTTTAATGATCTCTACATAAATCTAGCCAAAATTATTCATTATGAACAAGTGAATAGCATTTCAAATGAAATTAAATCAAAAACATTCTCTATATTTCTTCACACATTATTACAACTTGCTCGTCAAAGTATATCTTCACTGAAGAAATCAATATTCTCACTTAAATACCAAGTTTTACAATTTTTTCAGAAATATAATGATGAAAAAGCACCTTTGTTCTATCTAATGAAAATATTCGAGTCTTTACTCATTAACGATTCGCAGAGTTTCTTGTTCAATCTTGAACAGTTTTGACTGAATACAATTACTTTCAAACATTATGAAAACTTAAAGAAAAATATCCAATATCTTTGAACGATTAGAAGAAGATTGGTTATAAATATGTTTAGAAAATGTTGCAAAAACCTGTCAACTCATTGACTAATTGTTAATTTTCATGATTCATTTCATATTTCAATGAACGACTAAATAAATAATTTGAAAAACATTAAAAATATTATTCTTTTTAGTTATCATTTATATTTGAAGATGAGTCATAGATGGACAAGTATCTCAATTCTTCGTAAGTTTTCTATATATCGAATATTCGAAGAATACTTAATTGACCAACCTCTCAAATCTACACTAACGAATTTTGGAATAAATGATCAAAAGATTGCAATTTAGTTGTAGGTAATTTCTTTGTTGAAATATTGATTTTATTTCCTATTTCTTCATAAACAAGCATTTATGCACTTCGTATTTGGGTGTTAATGTGGCTGTGGTTGTGAATTGAATTTTTGTTTTAATCTACACCACACCCACAATCAGAGCTTCATGCCGCATTCAAATCTACACAGCCATATTCCGCGCTGGTACCCACACTCCCGAAACTCACAGCCACATCCCACTTCCTAATCCGTTTTGATAGTCACTCGGAAGATACGAGATACTTTTTTCGCTTATTTAGGTTCAGGAACTAGCACGTCCTACACGTTTCGCAAAGTATCTTGATGATGATCGTATAAGAATGTAGATATAATTGACCGTTACTTTTACAGTAGCAATTATCGGATCAGACCCAGAGCTGGTCAATAGAAAATTTCCAGACCCATACTCGAGTGGGTTCAAGTCTGTTTCCAACCCGACTAGCTCTAATGACAACGATTAGTTTTCTTGTTTATTTAAAATTAATATATTGAGAGTTAGATAGTTTGTTGATACATGTCAACATTACCACCATAAATACAATTTCGAACAGACAAGTTTTAACATATAATCATCAAGTAGTGTCTCGGACTTGATTAGTGTTTGTACCTTTTCGAACCAATTATTTGACGCCCCTAAAAAACACAACGAACACAAATGACCCGTACTTTGGTTAGCACTTTCCAATAGAAATCGTGTTACTGATTCTAAATCTTTCATACACATTCCTATTGTAAGATACTGCATTTGAGGACATAAGGCAACGAGCAGTCGAATCTTTTCTAATGTACGAACTTCTTTAAAAGTCACTTTTGTAATCCTATTTTTATTGGATACTAATCGAAAAGTTTCACTTTGTTGAATTGATATATAATCATCTCTGTAAAAAGGCATAGATTGAAATATTAATGTATGGATATTAGGTGTAAAACGTAATAATTCGATTAATTTCATGAAAGAGAAACGGTGACATTCAAGGATTAATTTAGATATTTGTATTAAGGGAATTATACGACTGAGAATGGTTGCAATTGAATCACTATTGAATAGAATACTGTTGAATTTCTATATCTTGACTGATCATATTGAAGCGCAAAAAACCATTGTCATTCGATCCAAAATGGTGATGTAAACTGATTGATCTAATTGTCTAATGTCAACGGATTATAATTACTATTATTATTAACAGTAATATTGCTTGGACAATTTTCGTGTCGAATATCAAATATACGTAAATTTAGCATATGAGATAATATTAGTTTTTCCCATCTGTTATTATTCACGTATGCTATATCTGTATTATATTTTATTAAAATGCGTAAAACTTGAATTGTGGCGAAAAGATCAATGACCAAGTGTTCAAATTGATCAAAATTGATGTCGTCTAGCTCGAGAGAAACATATGTCAAATAACTTGATCCAGGTGGATGTATTTTTGCCTGTTGCATGCAATATTTTTGTCGTAGTTGAGGAACATATGATACCAAACTATTCAGTTCGTCCAAGTATATGCAATTGTTGATGATCAAATGTTCAATTGAACTATGATCATTAGTAACTAATGATAGTGGATCATCATTATGACTGTATCCTTCCAAGGACAATTTGCAATATTTTAATGATGGCAGACGAAATATTTGATGATAGATAACATTTTTATTTTTAATATTATCAACAGAACTAATAATCAATGAAGAGAGAAAAGGTAAAGAAATTAATTGAACGAGTAGTTTTTCCAGATATTTTGATTCAATATTATCGAGAATACGCCTTTTAAGTTGGAGAAATTCCGATAATATTTCAATTGATGAAGATATAAGATCATAAATGAATACATTAGATAAACGTAGTGAATTAATTTGATTAGTATTAGTCATAATAATGTCTTTATAGTATCGTTGATAAGCTAATTTAGACATTGATGAAATATTGATTTCAATAGGAAGAGTCGAAATAGTAAGAAGATTACGAAATCGTATATTAATATTGAAAAAGGCTTCATATACATGAAAATAATCAAGAAATTCAAATATTTCATACATAACTTCATTAGAAACATCTTCAAAATATGTGATAGTTTCTCTTGATAAACTGTAAAAAGTAAATTTAGTTTCAAGAATATTTTCTAGTGACTTACCAATCGTAACTTTTATTTCGAATCTTTTTTTTCTTGCTATCATCATAATTATGAAAAAAATTGTTTCGTGAACGTTTTATTTGTTCCATATAGGGATCTAGAATTCTGAAATAAATATAAAATTGTATGAGAAAATTATTCATATGTAATAATATGAAGACTGAATATACATGAATAATGCAACGACCTCTCTGTTTTTGGAGACAGTGCACAACGGAGAAAGAAAAAATGCGATAAGAAAAAAATGGAATGATTCATTTCAGAAAGAGCATAAACGAACTATACTGCCTATTTTTTTTATTTGAATCTTCAGTTGAAATTCAGTATTCACGGACAACAAAAATGAAAGTAATTATTGCGATTAGACTTTTTTAGTAATATATAACTATAAAGCTAATTAATCAACTTTCATAGATTTTTCATCATATAACATACGCTTCCATTATTTTCAACCAAAATAAAAAGCAAGAAAGAGAATGAAAAAGTAAAATAACGAACAAAAAGGTGTCGTATGAAGGAATGAAAGCGGAATAATGTTATATTTTATTTTTGATGAGTAGTAAAAGTGGGTAGAAAAGTTGAAATTTTCTCATAAGATAAAAGAAATATAAAAACCGTTTTCTTAAATGTACATAATTTATATTCATCAATAAATACATTAAAAATTGTCAAAATTTATTCTATTCTTTTTATTACTAACTGTATATTTTCCTTGGCTTCTTCAAGAATTATTGGAATTTTGATTTTTTACTATTAATGCATTATGAATTTTTTTCATCCATGTTCGAAAAATTCTATAACTATTACTTGAACACACAATCACAATTCTAATAACTCACTAATCACCAATAAGCTATACCTACCCATATGTGTAGATTTAATATAACGTATGAAACATGATATTTCTAAATATTTCATTGAGCAAGGTAAATGAATTTGTTAGGATTATAATTTGAATGATGCACTGCACTGTTCACATTGGATAAAGAAACTTCGGAAACGGCCGAGTGAATCATGCAATTGATCTTTTACTCTTCGTTTATCTGATCGAAACTAATCCATCAATGTCGTTGTTGCTTGTCAATTGATTTTGTGTATGTGCTTCTTAAGACTTCCAATATTCATTGCTCGACCGAGAAAAATAAAGAAATCTCAATCAAACAATCTCCCTCTCTTTTTCTCATGTGTATAACGCATGTCATTGAATTCCAAGGCTCAATACCACGCATAACTGATACGTGCGCTCGCCATTAAGATAAACAAATACTCCATCGTATTTATCTTTGATGTATCACGACGACGAGTAATTTTTGGTATATTATGTAGAATATTGATCCTCAATGCACCTGACGTTGTATTCATGCAAACTACATCATTGAACGACGAATGACATACACTATACCAAGGATATGCTTTTGTATCTCGTATCACTTGATGAATCTCTATTTTTCTTCTTTTCTCTCTCTTATTGTTTTGTTTTCCAATATAAATCAACGCGTGACGTTTTATCTGTAGAGAAATATTTTAGACAAAGAACAATAAAGGTTTCTTATCAATGACGTGATTCATATTTTGTATGAAACTCACGTATATTTTCGACGAAAGTAGTGAGTATAAGTTTAGATCAAGATTATTTGCAGCTCACCACACTCCTAGACTCTAGCAATCGGAGGTGGAAGAAGGAAAACCAAAGACTATTGGATACTTTTTTTTATGGATCTAAGATTTTTACTGTAGATTTTGCCTAGTCCAAATATTGCCGGCTTTAATATTTAACGCAGCGAAAGGATCTTATTGTAGGTATCAGTTAGTGGGGCTGTGATATTATTCAGTGAGCAGAATCATAGAAGGATGCAGATTGAAAAGTATAAACTAATTGAATTCTAATTTTAGACAAAACTCGACAGTATATGTTAAAGTTAGTCAAGAGAAAGGATGGTGTGCTCGGAAGCTTACTGAGTGATAAAATTAATGTGTATAACAGGCAAATATGGTGGTTGAACCGACGAAGCGAACAATAAAAAATTATATTTGGAGCTTCCTATAGCGTGTATCATATATATATTATCATTAAGAGAAAAGATGTATTAAAGATGTATCTATCAGTAGAAATAGGTTTTTAAGCATAACAATGTTAAATGAATCAAATAAATTGATATAATAGGTATTCTAAATGTAAGCATCTTCTAAACGATCAAATTTCAGAGAGCGTCTATTAGCTACAAAAATTGTTATTATAATTTTTATTTATTCATTTATTTAGTATCTTTTTGAAATAAATTATTTAGAATCACTGACTAAATATCATAAATTTATAATAGCGAGAGTTATTGGGTTCTACACTTTGACCCCTCATGGCGTCATACTAGCAAGTTTTTTGTCTTCTTTTGTAAATTAAATTGTATTGCGATCAAGTATTTTAAAACTATCATTAAAAAAGTATTTGAAAGAGTACTGTGTACTTCAGATAAAATTGAATTTCATCAGTGGTTTATTCATTTGACAGAATTTTGTTTTATATCTTCAAATGATCAATTATTTTGGTCATTGATTTAATAAAGTGTTTTATATTATTGCAATAATCAGTCAAATAATTATGTTTTATTTTTGAATTAATTGATCTATTTTATGTGAGATTGTATCAGAAGTATCCATTTTTAAAGGAAAAAACTCAAAAGCAATAATACGCATTTACACCTTTTAAAACTTACGACACATTAGTTATTTATTTTAGATGACAATTATTAGAAGAAATGATATTGCTAGGAAAAGATATGTTATTATTTAGTTAATTAAATGGAATATCTTATCAAAGTTAAAACAAATATTCAACGATATCATTTGATGAATAATGCAGATAAATGAATTAATTCATTGAGTTTGATATGAAGCCTATGTGAAAATGGAAGATTCTAGTCAATTATGTGATAAAATAGGATTAAAATAAGAGTTAAAGATTGTTGAATGAAATATGCT
>CAJNOL010001072.1:23569-47100 GCA_905250125.1 Rotaria sordida | reverse complement strand
ATTATAAATTTGATGTTAAATGTAAATTAATGAAGTTGTATTGATGACGAATCTTCAACAAGTTTTTGTTGATTTCCATTTTTTCTGTTAATGAGTATAAGAATAATGCCAGTAAGATCAAATAAGAAATAATTACTAATTGTTTAAACATAAATCAGCAGTTGTTGAAGTTGTTTTCTGTTTCTTCGATTAAAATCTATCAGTTGTTGAATGCAGAGATAAAGTTCGGTAATGATTTGATAGTAATAATAAATTAGTAATAACGATAATAATAATGATAATGATCATATTTCCAAATGAAACTTCAATAATATTGAATAAAGTATTTTTTCGACGATGGTCCAATTGTAGTAACATCGATTTATATTGTTCATGTTTCAAATCAATATTGAATAATTTTTATATATTGAACATTATGAATCATCGATGTATCAAATACAAGAAGAACTGGAAATTAGTTTAATCATAAACGATCAAATGATAATACTATATTTGTTAATATGTTTCAGATATTTGATAGAATATTAGCTGTTGTAATGATAATAATGTTATTCCTAAAATAGTTGATGTTGACGATACGACTCGATTAGTATGCATATATAAAAATTTTTTCTTTGATGTGATAGATATGTATATATCATGTTTTTGCTTTGACCACAGTAAAATTGTTAACCTGTACCATATGCATCACTTTCCGCACTAAACAGTCTGGTCACAACTATAAAAGTGCCTCAATTATTCTACACTATGATTGGATAATATGTCGTTGCATATTGAGTATTTATGAGATGAATAAAATAGCACGAAACAAAATAAATTAAATTGATGTTCGAATTCGATAACCCCTCCTTGTCAGTGAGAAGGTGAAATTCTGTTTCCCCAACATGGACTGCTGAATTAAACTCAATCATTCTCACTTAGTTTTAACGACTATCACCTTCACTTTATTAATTATATCGTGTAATACTATATCTTTTCCTTACGAGATGTGTTTAGTGGATTAAATTTCATCGTTTCACCAATGGAATGATGGTATCCATTGTGACTTGTATTGTTAACGTTAATTTTTTAACATGTTGAACAATGAATGTTTTACTTCCTAATTGTTTAATAATTTTAAATGGATCTTTATATCTTATATCAAATTTGTTTCGGATGTTTCTTGTTTTTATCATAACTGAATCATTGATTTTTAATAATAGATCTTGTCTATGTAAATCATATCGAGCTGTATATTGTTGTTAATTTTTTTGTTATATTGTTTCAGGCTTCATTTACTAATTTTTCAAGATAAATTTTGATTTTTTGACTATGCTCTACATCTTGTATGAACGAAATTATTTTATTTTATTAATCAAATAGACAAGTAGCTTGTCGTCCATGCATTATTTCAAATGGTGTTTGTTTTGTGGTTGCGTGTACTGATGTATTATAATCAAATATAAAAAATTGTAATATTTCGGCCCAATTTGTACGTCGTCCATTGCGTAAAGCTGCAATTTTTTCATCTATCGTAGCGTTAAATCGTTCAATTTGTTCATTTGTTTGTGGATGATATACTGTTGAATATGAATGAGTAACTCCAAGATGTTCGGGTGTGGTTGTGGATGCTGATATATGTTTCGAATACAGCCACACCCACATCCTAAAAGATCATCCAATTGTTCTGCAGTCTAGCCGATTTAGATTTGGTTTATTTGAATGAATTGTTGAATTTATAATAGAAGAATTTTCGAGGGAAAATTTCAAACAGAATGTCTTGTTGTGAAGTATTTCTTATGTCTAGAATTTCACAGTCTTTCTAGAAAGTCTGCATTATATTGCTATTCGTCTTTAATCGAATCTTAACCGGGTATACTCGAAAAACGTACTGGATCTTATACAGATCTTTTCTAAAGCACATCTACAGTGAACTTTTCAGGTCAGCGACTAGCTGCTTCTGTGCTTAAGTCTATCTTCGGAAAAAATTATCCTCTTTTAATTACACTCTGTCCACACAACTAGTAGATTATCAGTGACAGAATTCTCGATTGAAAACTGAAAACACTAGAGCTATTCTGAAACTATCTATAGATATAATATTCTATGCCGACGCTAATGAAATGCCAATGTGGATAAGCAAATGATTGCTCAATCCCAACAAAAATGAAACAAAGACCGATGAGGCATGCAAAATGAACTTACCTCTGTGGCTCACTTCAAAACATGAAAACTCTCATTGGACCAAAGTTATAATTTAAAAAATATGTGATTGGCTAAAAATCTAGCCTAAAAAACTAATGAGACAAATTTCACATATGCAAAACAGCTTATAGATTGAAGTTTTGATCACAAAACAAGGATTTTTCGACAACTTGATATCTTCAACATCTGATGAGCGGAGAATCCACAAGTTGAAAGCCTATCTGCAGGACATTCTAAGAACGAAAATTTCTGTTTGACTGAAATCAGTGCAATCAAATATCCTGTGCTTGAACGGGGGAGAAATAGAAAACAAATCTGATTGACTGACAGTACGGTTCAAAGGATAGTCATCTTACATAGTTTATCCAATGTTTCAGAGATATATGGAGGCACATGAATGTATACCTGACTGCAAATAAACACACATACATACATACAAACTTATTTAATTTTTTCCGTATGATCCTCTTTTCATTCGAGGGAGAATCATCATTTTCGCTAAATAGCCTTTTCTTGATGCAAACACTAAAACTCAAAATTTTGAGAAACCGACTACAGATTTGGATTCCTCGACCCCGATTACCTTTGGTCAAACTTTATAAATTACACTAATACATGCAGACACTGCATAAAAACATACAAACTCATTGTATTTCAGATGACCTTCCCTTCGGTCGATGGAACAAAAACCAACATTAAACATTTTTTTTTTTTGTTTTTCTTCTCATTTAAAAGAAAGTAACAGAAGATAAAAATGCTGTTGCTTGATGGTGAAATTGCGAGAAATTTTTTGAAAGTGTTTGATTTTTGACTTTTCATCCTCATCAGGTTCGTTCTGGACAAACATGCCTGGTATAAAATTCATACTTCAGATGTTGCTCTTTCTAACAACAAAAATTAGATTAATTTAGAAGTCGGTAATATGGTATAACAGAGTTTGACAATGTTCCAAAGACTTTTGTATGGAATATTAATTCAATACAAAGTTCATAGGATAGTTGTAATGCTAGAACATTTAGTGCAAAGACCTGCTATTGGAATCATCAAAATGTGTAGCAAGAAAAACTTGATAGATGCAGCAATATCAAACAAAAAGTAAACATCCTGCCTATCTTTGTGACTTTCTTTATGTACATTAATTTTGCTGCTGATAAATGTTGAATGAATTTTGTATATAGTGATCAGAATATGAATACTGTACTCTACTAATCATTTTTTTTCTTGTCTTTTATACTATCTGAGTATTACATTTTTCAATCTACTGTTTCTACCGTCTTACCTACTCTTAAAAATATTTTGTTGAGTAAACACCAATTTAATTATTTGCCTACATTACTGTGTTTTATCGTAATTATTTTACTTCTTTTGATGCTTTTTGTTGTATGAAATTAATAATTTTGCTTTTTTTTTTTTACTTTTCCAGGACTGCTCTTTTCATATAAATAGTGTTGTTTTTTTTCTGTGTCGTAACTTTTTTGGTCATTGTATAATGAGTCTTTTTTCATGATTTTTTAAGAAAACTAAAATCAAGGGTACTGTAAATAAGAAAGAAATCACAGTAAACTCTTCAGAAAAGACAAATAGTTAACTTATAATTTCATGATTAAATCTTTGTATCTGGTTAACAGAATACTGTTAATTACCTATAAGACGTATAACCTGAAAAGTTTTATTCTAGTTAATACAGTGTAGTATGAGAAGTAGTATAATATTGAATTATAATATATACAGTATATATTTTATTGAAAAAAAATCCCTAAATTAAAATTTCTAATTGATTACAAACACTTGGCCATAATAGTTTGATTATCTGCAATTGTGGATATGTGTCAGGAAACCAGAGTTTGTGATAAATGATAGTCATTCGTGTGTCTGCATATTTGAATGTTGGGTGATACAAGAATAAATGTGAGGATGATATCAAAACCAAACAAATGATGAATAAAAAAAACGAACTGAAAACAGAAATGATCGACAACAGCATAGAAACAATTAAAGAAGAAGAAAGAGCACCTGGACGATCGAAGAATTTGGAAAATATTCGAAACGAATAGAGATAGTCAAAAGGCATTGAATTCGATCTCTTCTCGTTGCGCTGACAACCATTTTTTTTTAGGTCCTCACCGTATTTATAACACAATTCTGGATCTATTCGATCTTTTCTAGAACATTTTCTAATACGTCAATAGAAAACCAATTCTCTTTACTTTGACAATCAATACAATCTAATCATTCTTCGAATTTCTCAATTGTAGCAGCAAATCAATCAAACTCCGAAGCATGTATACGTTGATTTTTCCCTTAAGAGTTGAGCTTAGAAGCAACCGTGTCTCTAGATTTTTACAAGCATTTTTTCATTTCTACAATTTGATTAACAGTTCTTGACATCAAGAAAATCATGTGCGATGGTTGTTGTCAGCTATAACGCAGCTTTTCTCCTAAGTGAATGAATTTCTAGATGGTTGCTTCTGTATGACGAGTGCGCCTTCTTAGTTGAAATGTTTTTTCCTTGTGAAATTACCGATTTTCTTTTTCAAAATTGAACATTCTTATTAAGAATTTAGCTCAAAATGGAGCATTGGCGTTTATGGGCAAGTCAAATGAAAAATGCGATTATTCAATTGAACTTATTCCGTTCACCATCGTCTGTGATGAGTGAACAGCGAGAGATCGATACACAACGCATCACTACTCGTGTTTACATCGTTGTATTCATCGTGATACTGTGCATACTTACCATCTTCACATCACAGATACCTGTGACTCGAAGCATCGGTGTCCAAAAACCCACCTATGAAGAATATTCTCAGTTGTATTATACATATTTTCAGATGCTCGTTTGTCCTTGTTCAACTAATGCGATAGCGTACAAAACATTTATGAATATAACCGTTTCTTTTCATCAAATCTGTCAAAGTATCTTCAGAACATTATCTTGGCGTATTTTATTTGATAGAGGATCGAATCTTATTGGGATACCATTATATTTTCGATATATTGGTAGTTCTCTATTTGAAGTACTCGACTCTCTCTGTGCCTTGACCAACAAGACAATTGATGATGGTCTTATCGATTTCTTTGCTACTCGATTCATTTCAGGAACAGTGATATCACGTGATATATTCGAGAATCAAGTTGATGCGTTGATTCGTTTTTTTATTACGAGTACGACACAAGGATTTAGTCAATCACTTGAATCGATTCGTGATTCCACTTATTCGAATGGACTTTCTTCAGGCCTCTTGACCAATTTCTTGCCTATGATTATCTCCTCAACAAACAGTGAAAATATTACCCGATATCTCTATGCTGCAGCACAGATCATATATGGAAATCAAATATCCAATTGTTCATGTAGTGAAACTCCTTTATGTACAGTACCAACTAGTGTCGACGAAAATAACTCATTCCCGGTACCGGGAATGCGTACTGGATGTTTCATTGTTGAAGCTCTTTTACAATCGAATCTCATCTGTTTCTACAACCAGACATGCATTGAAACATTGAAACGTATCATCAATCCCAATTTTGAATTGAACACAATTGCACTCGATCGAACTTTGCCTAGCCGATTTGCACCAGATTCAACGCTTGGTAGTATCGTGAAGGAATTGATGGTTGAAGAATGGATTAATACAACATCACACAAGGCGTACTATGATCGATGTCAACCAACCAAATGTACTTATTCATACATAGGCAAAAATGCATGGCTTGTCGTGATCAGCACTACTATCGGGCTGATCGGAGGTTTACAAATAATCCTGAGAATGATTGTGCCTCTTATCGTTGAATATATTCGATTGCCTAGAAGTGTCAATCGAGGTAAGATGAATCAGGATTGTTGTTCATAGAAAATCTTGCATTCGATAATCATACCAGCTGGAAGTTATGAGAGAGAGAAAGTAATATGGTCGAAACGTTCTCTAGGCTTAAATAAACAGTTAGACCAATTGCAGCCTGATGTTTTACTTGACTGTCAGCTATATTTTCTTACTTTTACTTCTTGACAAAAATGCGACGAACTAACATCGTTTTTCGACGCTTATCTGAATACCAATGGAAACTAACATGATTATCCAAAACTACTCCACGTTCAGTTTTTACTATGTATTCACTTTCAATCTTCCTGTTTTTTTAAAATCTGCTCGATTTATTGTTACAATTGAAAGTATTTTCAAAAGAAAAAATAATAATCATTTACTGCATTTTGATTGTATTAGCATATAATATCTTTGCAATTAAAGCACCGATGCATGAGTATAGCCTTCGTCACTGTGGAGTGAAGAGGTTACAATAATAAAGAAAAAAGGGCAGTAAAGAGTGAAACGGAAGGGAAAAGGTAGAAAATAAAAAGACAAAAACGAAGGTAAAAATGAAATAATCAAATGGAAAAGTGAGAAGCACCGAACGAAGAAACGTAAGAAGGTTGCATTGTTAGTAATTCAAAGCATTGAAGAAGAAGAGAATGATATCTCACAGGTAAATTCTTCACTCCTTTCATACAGAAAAAGTGATCCAAACGATCGCTTTTATTCTTCCGTAAGAAATTTCAAGAAAACAAATGCCTTTCGACAATCGAAATGTTAGCCCCTATGTTTTTTTTTCACTTCTTGATAGATTGATAGCATTCTAGTGAGTAACAGACATCCGGGTCAAAAATTCGATTGCTGTACTGGAACTAATTGGTTATCGTCTACCCAAAGTTGTACTCCTGCTAACGCAATCTTCTCAAACAACTTCAAATATGTTACTAGAAGAAAGATGAGACGTGCTCTATTACAGCGAGGTATTTCTGTCTTCAATTAGTTCAAAATAGTTACTTTAGCCAATATCTATTCGTCATGATACTTGCACTCTCTCGACCAAACAGTGAAGCACTTTGTCAGATAATCTATATAACTTGTTGGAATTCGTTTGATCATAAAATTCAACACTGAATCATATTCAGACGACTATTTTAGCTTCAGCTTTCTGATCAACAGCTTTACTTTGGCGACATTTTTATTCAACTTTGTCAACTGATTCATCAATTTGAAATATTGCGTTTCAATCTGAGTGTCGTTGCAGATAGGGTCAGACTCATTTCGAGTGCTTTGAATTGTTTTGAATAATAGCGGTATAGTTCGTCAGATCGACGAGTTTTTTTTTACATAGACATTGCCTAAACAGATCTTTCCAGATCCAAAAACTTGAAACGTCTTCTTGTTGGTGAACAGGTTTGTTTTTATTCGAATTAAGATTCAGTCGTCCACAATGGAAAAATCAAAAGGATGGGGATAGATGAGCTGGCCTTCTTTTCACCGGCTAACTTACATCCAAATCAGTAGCATCTCCAAGAAAAATCTAGATAAGCCAAGTTGTTTTAGATTTAATCGAAAAATTTCCGTTGGTCTTACGAATGGTATAGAATTAATGACAATTATATTCGATTATTCATTTAGCATCTCTTACACAAATAGTGAGGCGTGTGATTAAACGTAGATGCTCGTAAGATTGTTATTAGCACTAACGAAGATTTTTATTATTTTCAAAACAAAGATCTTATCTTTTTTTTTTTGAGCAAGTAGATATATTTTTTTGTTATTATAGGTATATCATTGATCAATCGCTTTCGAAATACATTGAAACAAATGAAAACAAAGTTTGTCACCTTGAATCTGTTTGTTCCTAAAGAATTAGATCATGCGGCTAACCCGGAATTTGAACTGAAGGCACAACTAATGTCGACTCGTGTATACATTGTGATTTTAATTGTGTCGCTTGTGGTGCTTTTCCTTTGCAGATGGCAAGTACCAATAACAAGGACTTTTACCGTTCAATCACCGTCATACGCTACATACACTACTTTATACAAAAGCTATTCGAAATCACTTTCATGTCCGTGTGCGAATATCGCAATTCGACACGATCAATTTCTTCGTGTCGATGTTCGATTTCATCAAATATGTTCAAGCGTATTTATTTCCAATGCATATTTTCAACTTCTTCGAAACTCGAGAATTCCGAATCTGATTAGCAACGGTCAAGCTCATATGCAACTTCTAGCTTTTTGGTGTCATCAAGCCAATCAAAGCGTGATCCATGATCGTAATACATTCAATGCTGCTCTATTTATTTCACGTGAAGTTCTTTCTTTTGAACTTTTCGCGAAACAAATGCAAGCGTTAGTAGAATTATTCACATCGTCAACAACGAGCGATTTTGTTCGTCTATTAGATATGAACAGAGAATTAAGATCAAACAATCGAATCGAAAGTGGTTATCAAACAGTTGTCATGCGAACTATTGTCGGCGTTTTTCCCAATATCAGCTATAACACTATGTATGCCGTGTACGCCAATAATACATGCAACTGTTTAATCTCAAATAATTGTACTGAACCACTTAGCTATGTTGATCCGCTTATTCAGTCAAAAGTATACACAGTAACCGGACTTCGAACTGGTTGTTACGTTGAAGAAGCAACACTTCAGTCGACTCTTGAATGCTACTATAATCAAAGCTGTCTTGATACTTTTCACGCTATGATAGGTATAGATAAATTATTCCATGCAGTAGTACTCGATTCAACTTCGACATTGAGTAGATTTAGTGTTAGTTCATACATGAGTGATCTAGTCGCAGTTATGATGGTAGAAAATTGGACAAGTACATTAAATCATGAAGCATTCTATAACAGTTGCAAACCAACCAAATGTGTATATTCATACATAAGCAACAATAAATTCCTGCGTGCTATTATTACAATTATTGGATTAATCGGCGGCCTAACGATGATTTACAAAGTTCTAGTTCCTGTTATTGTTAATTTTCTGATGCGCCAAATTTTTCGAACGCCAACAACTACACAAAGTAATTGTCTTTGTTTTTGAAACTCAACGTCGCAAGAATAAAACTAATATGCCATCTCGGAAGTTAGCAGACATAGTATATCTTTTAGAATAAGACATTTGTACTTTAGAAAACTGATATGAATAGAAAGAAGAAAAGATCCACCTGTATTAACTGTATTTGTCTAATCAACCTATCATGAAAAAAAGTTTTTGATCTCGAAGATTCCTGAATTATTATTCACTACATCGAAAAAAAAATTGATCGATTTCGATTGAAGAAATTCAGCATCTCTCTTTTCTTGCTTTCAGAGTTATTCTTCAGTGAGAAATTTCATCGATTATGGAATAAAATCAAGAAAGCAATTATCAATTTGAATTTTTTCTACACACCGCCAGTGTCCGTCACCGAAGCTGCATACAAACGAAAGGTGCAGATTATTTCAACACGTGTCTTTATCATTCTTCTTCTTACTTCCCTTACAATACTGATCATTTGTGAATCTCAAGTATCTGTCACACAAATAATTACTATTCAAATACCTTCTTACGATCAATATACAGCTATCTTTAATAAGTATTCTCAAACGCTATCCTGCCCTTGTAAGACTATTTCTATTCCATATGATCAATTCATTCAGTTGAAAGTTGCTCGTTTTCACCAAATATGTCAAAGTATCTATGTAACAGAAAATTGGCGAGAGTGGATTTGTTATTCAGGTAATGGAAGTCTTTTCGTTGAAGATTTCCGTCTCACTGGTCCACCTTTCTTTCGTGCATTGAGTTCATTTTGCAATATGACACGAAGGGCCATCAATGATGAACTGATCATATTCAATGCCAAACGTTTTGTCACAAGTCATGTGATGGATATTGATCTTTTTCAAGTAGAATCTCAATTATTCATTGAATTGTTTATATCATCCATCACAAATACATTTATACGCTCGATTCGACTTGTACGTGATACTACTCAAGGTAACGCTCTTAATTCGGTGGCGACAGCTAATATTTTGTATACTCTCGTGCCTCAGAATAATAGCATTGTTGTTAAAACATGGTATGCCACTCGTAACATCAATGAATCATTAAATTGTACTTGTCAGCAAACAAAAACATGTGTTGCTGAAGCGGGTTTCTACTTGCCCGATCCAAGCAATCCTCAACGTTTTCTACGGTCGCCCATACAAGGCTTATTTCTCGGTTGTTATATTGAGGAATCTCTTTTGCAATCCAGTCTTGTTTGTTTTTATAATCAATATTGTATCGATTCATTTAAGAACATGATACATTCTCCTATAGAATTGAACACAATTGCACTCGATCGAACTTTGCCTAGCCGATTTGCACCAGATTCAACGCTTGGTAGTATCGTGAAGAAATTGATGGTTGAAGAGTGGATTAATACAACATCACACAAGGCGTACTATGATCGATGTCAACCAACCACATGCACTTACTCATATGTGGGCAAAAATGCATGGCTTGTTGTGATCAGCACTACTATCGGACTGATCCGAGGTTTAACAATTATTTTAAAAATTGTTATACCTCTTGTTGTCAAATTACTCTGTTATTGCTGTTGCAACCGAGTTCAACCATTATCAAGTAATTAAAAACCATGAAACCCAAAACTATTTTGTATTTACATGTTGTTTGCTTCGTCGTTGTTGTTCATGTTCAATGTTGTGTATTACCCGCTACATACAATAATTCTCAATAAAATGAAAGTATGTCGAACAATATTTATTTCACGTTTCGCATTCGACGTATGAGAATTCGTTCTATTGAGTTTTAAAGCAGCGACATGTTGAGATGATTTATAAGCACGATGAACAATGATATTATAAACAACTGTGGATGTGGGTGGATATGCATGTTGATCTTCTATATCAAGAAATGTTAGCGAATAAAATCGAGTACAACATTCGACAGAATAGAGTACGAGAAATAATAGTTTGTGAACTGATGGTGCGAATTGATCAAAGAGTGCAAGTGAAGGTGCTAGTTCTTTTTATCTCCGACTAATTCTCACCAGACCCTACGAAAGTGAGAGCAGTGATTTACACGAACTAATAATTGAAAATAACTCATTACTATCTAGCAACACGAGAAAAATTCTTGAAATTTATACTGCTTCTGTGAAACAGTTTTTTATGCACTCCTCTTATTTTTCTTCGATTTTCGGACCTTCATGAAGGGTCTGATTCTCATATAGATAAATTATTGCAGACAAAATATTGCATTATCTCATACTATAATTCATTTGAGCATCGACGATTAATTTTGTAAGAAATCATTGTGAAGAGTAAAGAAAAACAATGAGGAAACATAATAGTTGTTAAAAAGAATTGATACTGGATTGAAAAAGGATTAACACATTCATAAAATTTACAATGTTTCGCTGCAATTACACTTAAACAATCATTTGTATAAAAAAAATCTTTCAGATTCTCTCAATAAAATAAAATTTTGAGTCAACTTTTAAAAATACTTTTGTTATCGACGTAATTTAAAAGAGCTGTAAGCAGAATTTAGAATTTACCTTCGGAAAACTCTTTGTAGATTTTGTAAGTATGCCAATTCATTCTGAAATCAATTTTTTTGAAAGATTCTTACTTCATTGAGCATAATAGATTTTGCCAAATTTAAGATATGATATAGATGTGATCGTTTTATAAGTTTTAGCGCAAGACGCTTAAAAAATCTCGAATCATTGATTTATTGGTATCGCTAAAGCTCTATTTTTATTTTTTATTTCTAATATATATATATATATGCATTTTAATTTGTGTTTAATTAGGTGGAAAAAGTAATTGGTGATTTAAATGAAAAATGAACTGATATGAATTTTCGTGTTTTAATACCAAATGTTTCAGTTGGTGATTTCACTGCTCGATTAAACAAAGGCGTCAATCATGTTTTTTACTTTTATTTAATTTTCTTAAATAAAATTTGTTGCTTAGATTTAATATTAAGAAAATCTGTTTTGAAATTAAAGAAACTGTCAATGATTTATTATAGAATGTTATGGCTTACAAGAACGATGAAATTATTTGAGGAAATTTCATTGGTGATACACATTCATTTAGTTTTTATGCTAAAGTTGGTATTTCGAGCAATAACAATTTTGTTCAACTTGTTTCATGGAATATTTAATAGTTTTCTCTACAAAATAGAATAATTTTATGTTTAGATATGACAATTAATATGATTATTCGAGTTGTGTTTTTTTTTCATTTCATTAAATATATTGCCAATAAAGATCATCCAAAATAAACTTGAACAATCCGTAAAATGATTATGAACATAGATTAATTAGTTTTATCTAATTTAACTTTGTCTATTTTCAAACAACTTTTAACTTTGAAAAAAAAAAAACGAAAAATCTTTTGAAAATTTTTCAACAGGATTTAGGTAGAAACAGAAAATCAATATATGATGAAAACGATGAATTACAGGATTTATTGCCGTGGGATTTACTGCCGTTTTAAATATATAAGGTGAAATCAAAGTTTAGTTTTTTTAAGTGTTAGTACAATATAAAATTGATATTATTATTCAGTGGACATTGAGACATTGAACGAATCATAAAATTTAAGAAAAACTAAGGTGTGGGTGTGGGTGTGGGTATGTGGGCGGGGTGTGAATGTTGGTATGGCTGAACATGGAGAGCTACCACACCCACACCCTCTATGTAACACTTCAGACAAATCATTATTATTAATAATTCTGTTGTTTTAATTCCAGTTAAGTGTTAATTTGTTAAGAATTGAAGAGTATATTTTTCAAGAAAAATATTCAAAATTTAAAAATTGATGTGTGCTGGGAAAAATCAAAAAATTTTACACAAAGTTTTCAAATACGTACTATCTGACTCGTTTTTACGATAAAAAACACAACAAACTACATATAAACTCTTCAATGAGATTCATTTTTAAAGCTTTTTGTTTTTCAATTCAATTCTCTTATAGAAACAAAATATTGTTGATTTTGTACGGGATATATGAGTTATTTATTGTAGAATCTTTCAAATCCGTGCAAATCTTTGTGTCAATTATAATCAGTTCTATTTGCTCTACTCGATATTAGTATTCTATTCCAGTAAATCTAAAAAAAAATTGCTTTCTTTTTTTTGATTTTGCGAAATAGAATACCAATATGGAGTAGAGCAAATAGAACTTATGAAAAATTGACACAAAGATTTGCTCAGATTTGAAGAGATTTCTATAAAAAATCTACACACTTTATGTCAATACTTCAAAAGACTATTGATTCATACACATTAAGTTGCTTAGACATTTTTTTCTATAATTAACATTTCTTCAGCGATCATTATGTATCTGCGATTCTTGAGAATACTTTTCCTAATAGTTAGTTATATATCGTATGTGATTACGAATTACGAATGTAATCAACGATTGGTTCCATGTGGTTGTGGCTTTAAAAATGTTGAGATGAATGCACGTATTATCAATGGTGAAAATGTTGTTCCCTACAGCTGGCCGATGATAGTATCACTTAGATACGATTGTTACGATGATGGAAATATTTCGAGTCATTGTTGTGGTGGTACTATTCTAACCGATTCCTATATACTCACAGCTGCACATTGTGTCAATATAATACCTCTATCTAGCATCTTAGCAGGAAATTTTACGATTGCTGCTGGTTTTTATAGACGATCTCAAGAATGTCAAACAATTAGAAAAGTTGATCAAATTTTTATTCATCCTAATTGGACAATATATGAGAACAAACTTAGATACGATATTGCTATACTTCACTTAGACGAACCACTTGATTTTCACACGAATTTGTTTATTAGTCGAACATGTCTGCCACCTCGATTAAATTCTACGAATGATATCATAAACTATCCACCTTCTAATATTTCTCTAGCTGTAATTGGATGGGGTTTTCTTCATCCTTCTAATTTTACACCACCTGACATATTACAACAGACAACTCTTTTATCGATTCATCAAAATCATTCAATGTGTGCCAGATCGATAAATCATATTGAAACACAATTTTGTGCAGGAGATGTCGAAGGTAGTAAAGGTAATTTGTTTGATTTTGTTTTTGTTTTTTTTTGAAAATTTTATATCTTATCAATCAATTTTACCCACTTTTGTTTAAGCTCCATGTATAGGTAAGTATATAAAAAGTGTCAAATTTTTTCTCTTTATATATTTTACTCTGTAGGCGATTCTGGTGGTCCAATTCTTCAATGGATTGGTGATCGTTGGGAACAAGTTGGTATTGTTTCATATATGATATTTGGTTGCTCATCATCTAATAATGTAACTGTTTTTACACGAATTGCTGCTCTCAACAATTGGATCGAGTCAATTTTGACTGTTGATAATACATCGACATCTACTACTATTGACTCAACTATTATAAGTACAACGACAGATACAATACCTTCAATTATTTATCATTGTGAGAAACAAAATGTTTCATGTGGTTGTAGTTTTCTTGATGTTTCATTTCCTCTATCAAGAATTATTGGTGGTCATGAAGCAAAACCATTTAGTTGGTCAATGGTTGTTTCCTTATTGTCGCTAAGTAGTAATGAACATTTTTGTGGTGGATCCGTGCTCAATAATGATTACATTTTAACATCTGCACGATGTGTAGAAAATCAGTCGATTTTAAACATCTTAGTTGTACCAATAGTACACAATCCATCGGATATAGCTTGGTCTCAATATCGTCGTAGAGTTGAACATATTTACTTCCATCCTAACTATACAAGTTCATCTGGTGAATATTTAAATGATATTGCAATTTTACGTTTATCGTTTTCGCTCGGCTTGGAAACAACTTTATTCATTTCTCGAACATGTTTACCTAAAATTAATTCAACTGATGATGTTACAGATTATCCTTCAACTGGTACAAAACTAGCTATAGTCGGATGGGGTAAACGACACCCGAATGCTTCTAATTTAGTTAACAATCTTCAACAAGCACAAGTCTATACATTGGATAATAATGATCCGACGTGTTATTCACAAATAGTCGATCCTAAGAATCAGTTTTGCGCTGGAATTGCTGACGGTATCCGAGGTTTGTTCTATTGATATAATCTCTAGCATTTGAATTCATCAGATTCTTTTTTTCTATAGATGTGTGTATAGGTATTACAAAATGATTTTTTTTTTAAATAAATTAAATGATCGTTCTGATTTTATTTCAACCAGGTGACATGGGTGGACCGATATTTCAATGGATGTCAAATCACTGGGAACAGGTAGATATAATACGATAATAATGAATATTATGATTGATTTTTAATAAAAGTCGCATTGATCTATTTATTTTAATTTTTTAACTAGTTAGACTTGTCAGTATTAGGAAAGTAACATAATAGAACTATTTTCTATGAAACAAAAAACTAACACTTCGAAATGCTTATCACGATCTGTGAGACAAAATGATGAGAGGCTCAATTTCTCATCACATACCGCCACACCTTGTTCGATCAAGAATTTATTCATTCAATTGATCGTATTCAGTAATTCAAAAGTCCAATATAGTTTCATTGTTGAGATATCAGACTTTTGCTAAATTCTTCTATAAGAAGTCGTGACCTTTATCAGGATGATGATGATTTTTGCTTCTCTTCATTTGATACAAAAAAGATCTGAAGATCACTCTGTAAGCTTAATCAATAACGATATTTTTTTTCCGTCTTCTATTCATTATTCTCTTACTACTACTCTAGTAGTTTATCATCTCGATGCCTACAAACAAAATATTTGTTGTAGATTGTCACAAAAGAGATAAATGAGTTCTGTAGAGTTTTGGAAACTTAACATGTATTTTTATTCATATCGGAATTCTTTCACATTTCTTTTCTATATGATAATGACGGCTTTCTGTGAGGACTAGAGCCCGTCTGGTAGGATCCGGACCGGAGCGGGTCCGGGTCCGAAGGAAATCTTGATGCACATAATATGTTTTGAATTTTTTTTAAAGTTTTGTTCGTTTATGAAAAAAAAGAAATCAAATTTATTTAGAAAATAAATAAAAAATAGCCAAATTCTTCTTGACTATACTATCTAAATCGATTTATCATTGTGTTTAGATCCAAAAAATTTAAGCGGCCGGGTCTGGGTCCAAAAATCTTTGGATCCGACGGGCTCTAGTGAAGACATTCAAGCCAAGATGTGAAATCTTCATAATATTTTCTAATGAGAAGGTCAGTTTTTGAAAATCTAAAAGAAAAGAAATAATCAGTTTTAATAATCTTTGAACGAAAGGCAAATGGGATGAAGTTCAGATCTAGAAGTATAACAATCAGATCTTTATAGTTGTGCTGAAGAATGATAAAATACAACAATTATTACTATGACAATCACAGTATATTGTATTAAAATCTGCTCTCATGTTCTTGTTCTTTTTTTCTGTAGAAAAATATCGACTCATGTACCATTTTCTCTGATATGGTATATATTTTCGAGTTAAAGTTTTTTTGTATCAATACTAACTTAGATGGACATCTGTTGATTCTTTTTTTTTTTGTTATTTTTGAAAACTTTCTTTATCTAAAGAAAGACATGTATAGATTTATATCTATTATGTGTATACAGAATGTCTCAACTCAGTCGTATACATTTAGTTGAAGAAAATGATGCACATTACTTCAGATTCTTTTCACAATTTAATTCCAACTCGTGTATCTTGTAGGATGATCCTCAGTCTAGTAGAATATTCTGAAATGAAACTTAGCTTACATTTCGAATCATTCTTCACAGAGAATATTGTTTAATTTTAAACACTATTGATTCTTATAAAAAAAAAAAGAATTAGATGGAAAAAAAAACGAATCTCATGAATACCGAATCATGCTGTTAGAATAACTTATTTAAATGTTTCTTTCATGCATTATTAAGGTGGGTATTATAAGTACTACTCAATGTGGAATAAATTCTGTCCCTAGTATCTATACACGATTGGCTAGTTATAACAGTTGGATCACATCTGTTATGGATATAGATGATACAACTTCGACTACTACATCTACATCCATCAGTATTACTTCAGCAGATCCTATTATTCATACTTATCTTTGCAACAAGAACATGAGAGATTGTGGTTGTGGTTATCAAAATGTTCAACTTGCTACGTCAAGAATTGTTGGCGGTAACGAAGCTATTCCATACAGCTGGTCGATGATTATATCGATCCGATACAATTGTAATTTTGATGGAAATGTTAATGCTCATTGTTGTGGTGGTACTATTCTTAATGATTATTATATTCTTACAGCTGCGCGTTGTGTTGAACAAATAGATCAATCATCCATACTATTACAAAATATTACTATTGTTGCTGGAATTCACAATCTATCAGAAGTCAATCAAATAATTCGACATGTCGATCAGATTTTTATCCATCCTGAATATGCTGGACAGTCATATCTATATAAAAATGATATTGCTATCCTTCATCTAGACAAACCACTTGGTCTTGACATAAATCCATTTATTACTCGAACTTGTCTTCCACCTCGAATCAATTCATCCGAAGATATTGTCGAATATCCATCAAATGGATCCATGTTAGTTACTATAGGTTGGGGTATTACATATCAGCTGGAAAACATGCAACCTCAAGCCTTACAGCAAGTGGGTATTTATGCAATTCATCATAATAATCCGATGTGTGAAAGATCCATTGGACATATTAATGTTCAATTTTGCGGAGGATTGTATGATGATCGTACAGGTGAGAATTTTCTTATAATTACGTAAATCATAACGTTGATTCTTTATATATGTACTTTTACTTAGGTATATGTTTTGGTAAGTAATTTTGTTTAAATATAGAATGAATGAATTTATTAATTTGTTCTTCTTTTAATATTTTTCCTACAATAGGTGATTTTGGTGGTCCAATTTTCAAATGGTTGGATGATCATTGGCAACAAGTAGGGATTTCCTCTTATGTGATAAATGACTGTGCATCAGTAGACTATCAAAGCGTTTTCACAAGACTTGCTGCTTTTTACGATTGGATCGAAGAAGTTGTAAATCAAAGAAACATTACAACACTAGCTTCTTCTAAAACAACTACTACTTCTACTGCTATCAATACTACGAAGTCCTCAGATTTCTTTCCATGTAATAGATCTGTTTCGTGCGGTTGTGGGTACAATGATGTACTTTTAACATCCTTACGTATTGTTGGTAGTGAAGATGCTATTGACCATAGCTGGTCAATGCTGGTTTCACTTCGTTTTGGTACATCTAAAGTTCATGGATGTGATGGAACTATTCTTTCAGCTTCGTATATTCTTACTGCAGCTCATTGTGTATGGAGATATGTAGAATGGCCAAGCATGGTGAGTGTGGCTGCAGGTATGACAAATCGATCAGATCAAATTGTCTACGAACGAAATGTCTCTCGTATCTATCTACATCCAAACTATACCCACTTCTTCAATGATTTTCGTAATGATATTGCTTTGTTGTATATTGACCGTCCGTTTATATTTCATCACAATGAAATGTTGGCTAAAACGTGTGTACATCATATCGATCCGTCACTTTCTATTAGTCAATATCCAAAGAATGGCACACGTCTTGTTATGATTGGTTGGAGTACGATGACTCCAGAAAGTTCAGAATCAGTCGATCATCTTCAACAAGTTCAAGTTTATGCAATAGACAATCACGATCCAGCATGTTCCGATTCAATCAATGATGTTAATATGCAATTCTGTGCTGGATTGTATGAAGAAGAGAAAGGTCAGTAAATTATAACTCAATCTTAAATTTATTTAACATAGTTCTAATATTGTTCAAAATAATATTTTATTATGAATGAATATTATATTCGATGTAGGAAATGTAGAATGTTCATTTTTCTTTTTGTTTATAATCATACTTTCGTCCGTATTATGGACAAACTGGACAATAATAGAAGAAATTCAGATCTGTACAATCTTATTCAAAGAAATTGTCAGATTTCATGCATAATTCAGCAGATAAATTTTCATTTGCTTACAATTAATAGATAACTTTTTTCTTTTATTCTTAATATTGTTCAACTGGATCATTTTCTATTTCTTTTCTAGATTTCTGTCAAGGTATGTTTTCAAACATTATTGATTTTTCTGTAAAAAAAAACAATATTTATTTATTTGACTATATAGGTGATTCAAGTGGACCCATTTTTCAATGGACGGGACAATATTGGGAGCAGCTAGGTGTGATTTCTTACGGGTTTGGCTGTGCACGACCCGGTTTTCTCGGTATTTATACTAGATTGTCATATTATTATGATTGGATGCAAAACATTCTTAATATGGCTGGTGAACATATCGAACCACATGTATCATCGCATGTCAGCACCAATACTACGATAGTGACAGCCGCTATCACTACAACTAAATCTCCATCAACCAACAGTTCAATGAGCTATCTTATACAAACAGAAAAAATGCTTATATTCGGAACACTGTTTGTTCTCTTTATGTTTCCTTTGATAATATAAAGATTGCTTTGCGTTTGTTTATCTTAAGAAAGAATATATTTAATTATTAATCGTCGATTAGAATTTCCTAAAAATTTCTTCTAAAGAAAAATATTTAAAAAAAAAATGATCATATCCTAATAAAAAAAGTCAGATGATTAACTTTTCTTTAGCATTCAATGTCTCAAGAAACTGTTCATTTTTCTTTCTGAAATTTTTAGAATATTCTAATAATCATTAGGCCTATTATATGGACAAATTTCGATCATGCAATTTTTTCATAAATGATTTCCCAGAGATTGAAAGTACAGTAGAATAATTATAACTTGGTTAGAGCTGCGTACGGAAACAAATCCCTTTAGAATTTCTCTAAAGAACTCTAATTATCGACAAAACATCTGACTAACCGCTGAGTGAGGGTGGGTGTGGGTGTAGGGTCGGAGGTGTGGATGTGAATCTTGAACAAAAGAAGACACCCACACCCACCCTTCTCAGCGTAGGAAAAATATTTTTCAAAACCGATACGTAGTTTTTTTACTGTCATATGATGGTTCGATTGATGTATGAATATCGAGAAAATGTTTTGAAACAAAAGACTAGATAGGTTTGCAAGATGAAGATGTCGCTATGCCATTTTTTTGTCATCATCGATCTTTCGAAAAAAAATAACTACTTTAGAAAATATCTAAAGTGGCCTAAAATTACACGATAATACTCAGTTTGAAACGCTGAATCCAAATAAGTTTCTTTAAAAAAAATATAACACATAAATGGACGAATTTTTCAATTTTTTTCGACAGTGCTCATTGGTTGCCTATTTTTCGGTTTTCCAGTATTTCGGTGTTTTCCGACCCAAAACTTGATCAAAACACAAAAAAAATATACATATTCGGAATCAGCTCGACGAGCTCTATCAGTTGATGCGGGAAACAAAAAAACTTTTTTTTTTGCTTACGTTTTGCCCTTGGTGCACCTTACTAAGAAAAAAAATGACAAAAAACTACAAAATAATATTATTGTTATAGGATACTGCCATGGTCAATCAATCACGAGAAACACAAAGTATGCAGAAAAATTCCCATTTTATCAGACTTTGTACAGCTTTTTTCGCTGATCATTTTGCTAAGAAAAACATTGTGAATTTCATTGAGAAATGACGGTATTATAATCAAAATATTAAATACTGTGAAATACTGGGTGTCCGAGAATGTTTGCAACATAGTTTGTTTTGCGAATATCTCTGCACAGACAAATGAAAAAATCTTGGCTTTTATTTCAAAAGATGTGCCGTGAAAAACTCTACAAAAACTGTAAGAACAAATCCTATTGACTTCTTTTGATGGTTTCTTCCATACTCAAAATGAAAAGAAAATGCATGATAGTGCTACTTCCCACCGTATTTAACATAATAAAAATCTTTGGAAGATTGTTATATTTTGCATGTATCTCGGCTTATAAAAATGATAGCATCTTGATTTTTTTTCAAAAGATGCGCCATGGAAAGCTCTACGAAAAGTTGTATAAAGAAATCCCTATTGCACAACAAAAAGCCTTTCAAATCTTTTTATTATCATTTTGTAGTTTTTTATATCATTTTTTTCTTAGTACTGAAGTTTGTTTTTCCCTATTGTATTTCATAATCAAGAGTTTTTCCAATCGAACGGGTGTTTATACATAGCACTCGATCTCTGCTATCCAATCATATAATTGGATTAAACTAATCTCATGCAGTTTTAATACACGACTCAAAACAAAAAAGTGGAGCCAGACTTTTGACCTTCCATGCATCCATTTTTTAATTTTCGACGCATCCCCGAGAGTTTGTCAGCAATGTAATTTCACGTGTCTGGATGCATCCAAAATGCAACATTTTCGGGTGTTCTAACGCCATACCAGTTTGAAACGCGGACAAACACGTTTAAGTTTGTGCCACGTTTGGATGCGCCTAAAATGCAACATTTTTGGGTGTCCTAACGCGTTCTAATAGAGAAACGCATCCTGACGTTGTTTATTGTTAGACGCGTCGAAACGCATTTTAGGATATTCAAAATTTGTTAAATTTTAAAAAATTGTGCTCTATATCATGGTATCGATCCATTTTCATCGCTACATGATATTTTAATTTTAATTTAACACATTATTAAGTTATTGAATAGAGTGCAACAAACAAGATTCGATCATGATGCCTACAGAATGAAAGACATTGAACTTACCACGAAGTTATAAATACTCGTACAGTCTTATCTGTTATTATCATGTGACTTTTTATAGAGAAAAGATCAATTTATAGCAACTGCTTCATTAAATTATATAAACTTTGAAATATTTTCATTTTTTTAATTTATCAGTGTCACTTAAAATTGCATATATGACATTGGTTACATATAACTAACTTTATAAAAACAATAATTATAGTTTTTGGATCGCAGAATACGAGAAAAACGGTTTTTTCGATAATTAATTGCATATTCAATAAATGCTCAATGGATGCAGCATCTTAACTTTTTTGTCTTTTTAAAGTAAAAAAAATTAATTTAAATTTTAAATTCAAATTAAGCAATTATTTTTTCTTTTTCTTTTTTACTTTGAATGAAATTTTTAATCATAGCGAGGTGAAGATAAATTTTATAGAAATTACTTTTCAAAAAAAATAGTGGAAATTGAAGAAAGTAAATTTAAAGAATTGCGTATTTTGTAGACGATTATATGCATTTTGTTTCTTCTGTCACATATGACTCTTTAGTGTAAGAATTCGTATATGAAGAAGCAGAAAAAACTTTAGACTTTAACACATAAACATTAAATGTATTGTAAATGCGTTCATAATCAACCCAGATAAAATATTTGTTGCACATGGACGCATCTAAACGCTCGATGGCAATAGTGTCTGAATGCATATTTTGAGTTCTGACTGCATTTAAACGCCATTTTAAGTTGTTTTTAGCCCCATTCAGACGCAATCCTGTTTCAAGTTGTGTTTGAAAAGCAACTCTACCATTGTATCTGAGCTACATCCAATTTCATTCGTTTCTTCTACTTCTTATCTGTTTGTATCTCTAATAAGTTTACATGGAAACTAACTTTGAACTTCATGTTTCAGTTAAAATGGACATTTTTGCTTAACACTTAAATTTTATTTGTTTTGAAATTTAAATTGCTACGCTTAGCATATGTGTTATACAAGAGCGAAATTGATTTCGTGAAAAAAAAGTGCTGGTAGTGACATGTAGCAAAATAATATTATTGTAATACCGTTTTCGAATGAATGTTCTGTGCATTTCAAAATTTGATACGTGTACTCATTTGTTTCTATTTCACAGATTAACTAAGTCTTCATGACTTTATATGATGAACACAAATATGATTAGATTTCTCGTATCCAATTACTTGTATTTATATTCTGTTTCATGTAATGCTAGCCACTGATATTTTAAATTGCAGATTATAAAGAAGAGTCCTTTTTAAGAATTCGAAACGCAGTAAAACTTGAATACGTCGCCTATATAATTAGCTATATAATTTTTATGCTTTTTTGAATAAAAAATACGCAGTTCAGTTTACTGTTCGACATCTCGTCACGTGTACTGTGATGAAGTAATCTGCATTATTGATAGCACTATATGCATGTGCAGCTAGAATTGTGTTCAAATGCATCTTGTCTATGTAAAATAGAAAAAGAAACTACATTTACATGCACGATTGGAACTCCAAAGCATTAGTTGAATATAGAGGAAGCGCGTTCACATGCAAAAGTAAAAGCAATTGCATTCAAGCGCGTCTAAGTTAATATTATTTCCAGGTATGAACCAATTCCGATGCAAAAATGATACTGTTCGCGTTGAAACGCCTTTAAAAACTACTGTAAATCAGTTGTGATGCGTTTTAGTCACGAAATGCCTCTGAACGCATGCAAGACTTTGCAACGCGTTTAAACACGTCAAAAATGCGTTTTATGATTACATGGGCTGCACTGTTAAAAAAGTATATATTCGTGATCAGCTTTTCTCGCTCTATCAAACCATA
>CAJNOL010001072.1:0-23469 GCA_905250125.1 Rotaria sordida | reverse complement strand
TCTCAACCATAGTTTGGTCTTTTCTTTCGAAGTCACCTACCAAAAGAAAGAGCAGAATCTGCTGCATCTTTTGGTATATGAAGCTTATGGATGAAATCGAAAGAGAGCAGAGAAAATCGCATCGAGAAAAAAAAGTAGATTTTTTTTCACTACAACGTTGTGCATAACCTTTTGCTAGATGGAGGTAATAGAGTCATACTTTTCTAGTTACTCAAACTTATAGAACTTTCTTCGCTGATCATCTTGGCTGAATTTATTTCGAGTTTCACTTACAAAATGACAATGCTCCGATAACAATATTCATGATTTCGAGGTGCTGTGGATGATGGAACTAAGCAATTCATTAGTATTGCAACCCAAATGCCATAATTATTTTAGAAAAACTCGAAATAAATTCAGTCGAAATGATCAGCGAGGAAAGGTCTACAAGTATGAGTAACTAGAAAAGTCCGACCCCTTCATCCTTAAATAATTGCAAAATTGCAGCAAAAAATACACGAAGTTCGAGATTTTCTAGGATTTATCACCTCTTTTCCATATTTTAAGTGTAACTAAATGGAACCATAAATTCTATTTTTCACGAGCTTTCATTTGGTATAAAATTCATCGGGTATCCAACTCGAAAACATGGTCCTACCTTCCCCTAGCAAAATGTTATGCACAACGTTGTAGTGAAAAAAATCTACTTTTTTTCCTCGATGCGGTTTTCTCTGCTCTCTTTCGATTTCATCCATAAGCTTCATATACCAAAAGATGCAGCAGATTCTGCTCTTTCTTTTGGTAGGTGACTTCGAAAGAAAAGACCAAACTATGGTTGAGAAAAAGGAAGAATACAAAGGGGATAAATTCTATTGAGCTGCACTGTATTTAACTCCAGTTCGACTAAATGCGATTTGATTTTATAAAAAATTGATTGGAGTTCGAACCGAAACAATCCATCTTCGCTCTCTGTAATATATCGAGAAAGGATGTGAATGTATGGATGGGTGTGAGTGTGGGTGTAGGTGTAGGTGTGGATGTGGTGTGGGGATGTGGGTGCGTGGTGTGGGTGACGAGTGTGGGTGTGGGTGGGTGTCGCTGTGGGTGTTAGTAAAAACCAGGCACACTCACAAACTTAGCAACGGTTATGTAAGTTGTGTGTGAAATATGATTTTAGTTCATATTTTGATCAGCTCACGAGATCAATGCTGAGGTAAAGTTTTGATTGGTATTGGGATATAAATTTGTATTCTGATGAAAAGAAGGCGCCGGTGATATGGTTAGTGTCCGTTTAAATATAATTATTAGTTCGTTCTCAGTTGAATCCAGTTGCGCACTTTTTCATGGAAGTTGTAAATGGATATAATGAAAAGATTTAGTATTGTGGTGCTCTGGGCATTAAGAGGAGGCCGCTTGGTATGGGTTGGGAATGATATAAGTTTTTTATATTGTTAGTGAGGTGATTTAAATCTGTGTGGGTGAAATTGGTGAATGTGCTATTGCATTGAGTAAGAAGAGTAACGTGCGAAACCCTTTTTTTGGCCTTTTTAGTAAGGGGCTTCGTACAGAACCCGGTTTGTACGAAACGTGAAAAGGTTTAGAATTCGTTTTAAATCTCGGAACCCTTTTAGGCTCCGTATGGTACCTTTTTTTCAGTGAAGGTGCACAATATCTGGCCAATGCTCTACAACACAACAACGTAACACAATCCTGACCATTCTTCTTCTTCTTCAAGTATTCACTCACTATTTTTCACACATACTCACCACACTTAACTTAGGTGATAACAAGATCCACCTATAAGAAGCACAACATCTGGCCAATGCTCTTAAACACAACAAAGTAACAAAATTCTGACCACTGTTTTCATTCAACTACTCACTCACTATTTTCATAGACACTCACCGCACTACGTTTGGCAAGTAATATGATCAGTGACGATATGCAACGTGGTATCCAGGAATTATTAAAAAAAAAACACAATTGAATTGTTTTGCATCAGTGTTGATAAGGTGAATCGTAATAAAAAGACCTGTTTTATATTATTTTAAAAGTTACTAATATAGTCTTTGACTAAAATATTTTATGCTCATTCATACAGAGAACTGTTTGGTTTTGTGGAACACGATATGAAAACAGTATTGATGTATTTTAATAAACGTTTGATCCTCTTTCGCGTTGACTCTGACGCACATTTAACAGTGGTAAAAGCACAGATATAGTCTTGATGTTATTTATGAGAATAATTCATTACAACATTTAGAAGAAAAGAATTGATATTAGATTCAAAATGGTAGCTTTGGTAATTGTTACCGATTAAATATCATATTGCAATATTGTACATACTTTCAATGTATCTGGACTTTAGGATAAAAGATTAATACTGATTTATATTAATCAAAAGCCTAATGGCACAACTATTGGAACATTTTAATGTTTGTATTTCATGCATCTATAAAAAGCTACAAATTTCTGTTTATCGAGTGTAGTGAAAAGTTTTTCTACGACACAGATCAATCAGAATGTTTCACATCGAGCCGGATTCTTGTCTAACTTTATCGGATCCAGTGTGAATTCAAAAACGTTGAATTCGTGCAGCACTCTAGTCTATATTGCTACTTATTTTAATGAACAGTATTGGAAGTGATGGCCATCCATTGAAATCAAGAAAAAAAAACGTTATATGTAGTTTTTATCATAATAATTGAGAAATATGAAAAGCGTCTAGTGAGCTCGATGTTTTTTTCATTCGATGTATCTCTATACCGATGACTTTTGATAAAGTGATTTGTTGTGAAGCTACTATAATAGTGTGAAGCAATGTGGTTACTAGCATTGATCTACTAATGGATGCGTTTGACGCTTTTTTAACCATAAACCTATCCGATAGAATTTTATGACTAATCGAATCAATATCAAAAGTTTTATATTGAAACAAGGATCTCAAATGTTCGACTCATATCGAAAGATTGTCATGTCTTTGTTTGACATCATAAAGAACAATGGAGACTTTGGTCGAATGTAGGTTGTGTTCAAATCAAGGCATCAATTCATAAATAATATAATAATGATAGCTGGTTTAGATTAATAAAAGTTTTATAATAAATCCAGTTTGACAAAAAGAGCAAAACACGAACTTATACCTATTTTATTAAAATTTTCTAAGATGTTCTTTATGCTATTCCGAAAATTGTTAAATGATACTGAAATCGAAAACTAAAACTTTTCTACCAAACCTACCAATAAAACGAGATTATATCTCGTCCGATTATCGACACACAGAATCAATGTCATTTGCTTTTTTAATTAATCGAGATGATAGAAAAGAATAACAAAAATTTCATAAAAACTGATAAAATGAAAAAAATAATATCTATTGAAAATTTTCTTACATGCAACATTGATGAATCATTGATTTATCGATTCACGTTTTGTTTACTTTTGATAATCTTATCATTCAAAAATTTGCACTTTTTTTTTTTATAATGAATAGTTTATTTTAGATATTATTTTAGCTTCAAATCAAATATTATTTTCGGTTAAAATTTTTTGCTGTAAATTAATTTTTAAATGAATTCTTCAATATTTGATTGATGTCAAATTGAAATTGTCTTTAGCATTTGCATTGGAGATTTGATGTTTATTGATTGTTTGTTATATTTTTTTTAATCAAATTTGCGATGAAGAATATTAATGATATATGAAAAATTTTCTGTAAACTTATATTTAGCGTTTTTTTTATATTTAATTACACATTCATATTTATTGTCTTTTTAGACTTTTATTATTAATGTTCTTTTATGAAATCTATTGTGGATCAAAATTGAATGAATTGAATATATTCGAACTTTTTTCACAAGAAATATTTTGATGAATTTGATGTGATAGAAAACGACCGGTTTTTTATGGAAGACACCAGTTTTCGAGACAATCCGATCTTTTTCGAAAGAATTTACAGGCTGGATTGAATTACTTATGGTAATAATACCAACGACCCTTCAGCACACTATCATACTGCTAGCTATGATACGCCTAATGTTAATTTTTTTTTGCTTTGTTTTCAACTTTGTCATTTAATATGTATAACATTCTCCTGTTTTGCTTCTCTTTTCTCTCTATGATATATAAAAATACGCCTTATTTCTTTAATGTTGAAGACTCTCTTAATGATAGAAAAGGAAAATATTATCGTCATACACGCTTGAATGCGCATATTTTGTTCTTTTTTCTAATTTTCTCATCGTCTAATGTATGTTATTTATTTATTAAAAAGTACATTGCAATGACAACAAATACAATATCTCCATCATATGAGGATCCTACTGTGGTTGCTGTTGATCCTTCATCAACTTCTTCAAAACGTCAGCAACGTATTGACAAAGCTATGGTCTACTTTTCTTCGTTTATGTTTCTCGTTCAAATTATACTTGCTGCTGTCTTCTCTGGTATTGAACTTCATTATGGTGTTGATTATCGCTATCAATGTCCTATAGAACCTATGATCCCTATATTTCTTATTGTTCATGGAGCCACAAAATTTGTCTGGGTTGCAATGAGTATTCTTGCATTTATCAACGCTAGAATTATATATGGAATGATGAACAAGGCATTCGCTCGTCACTTTGTGCTTCCTAGTTTATTATTTCAACTTGTCTTTGCTTTATGGTTTTTTGCTTGGTTTATTGCAGGAAATGTATGGGTTTTTTCCAATAAGAGTCATGTACAATCTACAGATGCGGCAAATACAAGTACCTACTGTCAAAATACATTATATTCGGCAGCATTTGGCTTAATTATTTCAACATATATTGTTTTTGGTATCGTCGCAGTATTGACAATTAAACGACGTATAGTTGGTAAGAAGATCAAAGAAAAATTACCTTCCAATCCTGATGGTAATCACAACAAAACATAATAATTTTAAAAAGAAATGAACTCAAACTATATCTTATTTTTGCTTAGAACTAGTAAAAAGTTCATTTCACTTCTATATCATACAGGAAAAGCCTGTCAACACAGCTTTCAAGATCATCAGATTGAAATCTTGAAAAGTAGGTCATATGTGGACTACCTTTTTATGACAAAAAAAATAATTATAAAGACATGAAGGTAATACAAACGTAACGTAACTTCAGAGATTCACAAAACTATTAAAATCAGATAGTCGTTAATTGAACTACATGCTTCAATTAAATAAAGTACACACGAATTGTGTCTGATCGTGCTCAATCGAAATTTTTACAAGCCATGTGCAATCGAATTTTTTAATCAATTGAAAACAGATCAATCTATATCTTTAGAAATAATATAAACTAACCTGCTACTCTCAACTTTTGCTTTTCAGCAACTGATTAAGTCAAGAAATATAAATTTTTAATATATTGATAATGTGCTTGAATTAAATTTAATAAAAAATAATGCAGATTTTATTTAACGCCGACGCGTTGTGTGTTTCATTTTATTTAAAATTCGTAACACCTCTCAGGGCTCTGCATTTCAAGGAAAGCACAAAAAGGTGAAAAAAATACAGAATGTAATATAAATAAAAATTCAAATTAGCTAAGATGAAATAGAATTAAAATCAAATGCAAATTCAAATTCAGATTCAATAAAAATTTAAAAAGATATAAAGTTTATAATTTATAATGAAAAAGTTTTTATAATTTGTATGGCGATCATTGAAGCCTAGCGCCGTATTTGTAGCTTTTATTACGGTTGGTTGGAATTGTTAGCTGTTGAAAAATATATATCAAATTTATAAATATGGTTTCAAGTATTTAAATTTAAATTTAAAACATGATCCCAGATATAAAATTTAAAATTGTTGTCTCCAATAGTGTTCTATTTACTTCATTGATATTCGCAAATTGATTTTATATTTGTTTAAGGAATTTCTATAATATTTGTTGTTAAAATAGCCGATTTTGGTAATTTTTCTGATTTCTTAATTTTTGGATGCAACATAAGGATTAATTTAGAATTAACGATTTTTTGTAATTAATTTGCCCGATTTTTTAGATAGCTTGAACCTTTAACAAATTTTTAAATTTTATTCCAGCGTATGCATATCCAAAGAGGAAACAATTATTATAATGTGTATTTTCACAAATGTTATTATCATTTACTAAATAATGTTTTTCCGGAATTTTTCGAGAATTTATTACAATTTTATCTTTCATTTAGGACATTCCCTGTTGAATTTAAATTTTTAATTTTACAGTAAATTGACGACATGAATTTATGTAGTATAGGCATTGGTCAGTACTTTTGTCGATTCCGATAGAGAATATTATATATTGTTCTCATTAAAAATGAATTTTTTATGTAATAATTAATATTAACAATTTTTGATAGCATTTGTAGTTAAATTAAATGAATTTGTTGGACACTTTGAACCCTTTGCAAATGTTATTATTGTTTGTTATATGAGGGTGTGGGCATGGGTGCCGGTGTTGTTGTGGAGTGCGTCGGTGTAGGCGTTGATGTGGATGTCAGTGTGGGGTGTGTGAATGTAAGTGCTGCTGAGGAGAAGACCCAAACCTGCACCATAAAGAAACGAGAGCCTTGATCTTGGATCCAACGAATAGAAAAAGTACGGATCAAACTGATCTGGCCAAGATTGAGTCGACTGTTCAATTGACTAAGATGTTTCAAATCAAAAGAGACACTCCGAAAGTAACATTTGAAACAACAGCTATCAAATGTTTTGAATTATGACACTTCGTTCATGATCAACTTCGTTCAAAGCGATGTGTCTTCAAATTTGAAACCAATAAAATTAAGAATTACTAAAAAGAAACAACGAAGGTTGATACCGACAATAGAATGATTACAGCCATTGATCATGTTCTGATAATATTTGTTCTAACAATATTATAATTGGAGAAAGTCATGTCCTACATTACACACTGTTCAGTAAGTATTTCTTATCTGTACAAGTAACAATTATTTTGCACAATCTTATATTATACACTCTCATGTCTTAACAAAATTTATTGTGTTATACAAAAGAGATTGCGGGCTCTATTGCACACTGAACAAGCGAATCTTTCCATCACCTCTGCTTTTTGTTTTTATACGTCAACTTTTTTCACAGTACCAATGATTACAATAATACTCCATATTTCTCTGCATACGGCTGTTGATAGACGTGCCTGTTGGACTTTAAATGAAACATCGTCTCTCTGTTGAAAATAAATAAGCTATAGATGTAAAATAGATTAACAGTTTTGGCATGCACATTCACATGTCGCTTGATACGATGTCAGTCACCATATTGTGCAACGTTTTGCTAGACGTTTCTTCTACATATTTTTTCAAATCTATTTATTAAATTTTTCAATTATAGTAGAACATCAATTTTATTCCATTTCAATAATGTGGACAAAACTATCTGACGGTATTATTCTTCATCAAGACTTGATCAAACTATATCGTATAGTGGTGAATACTTCAACAGCAATATTTTGTACTCTATTTATTCTCATGGATATTGTATTACCTAAAAAATGTCTTGATCCACTTGTGAAATTGTTTAGAAAAATCTATTCATCCGATCCGCATCAAGACGTACTCCTCTGTCGTTTGAACAACAAAGAGAACCATACAGAGTTAACATCACCACCCATTGCATTGTATCAATTCAACGGACATCTCACTCATGTCAAACCTGCACAACGTTTCTACCTACTTATCGTTCCCATGCATCTATATATCATGTTTCTCATTTTTCAAAGTAAAATTGTCAACGAAAAACAAGAGCCGATTCATGTTATCAATTCAACTATTTCATTGGTAGAACAAATGAAACTTTACAAATGTAATAATGATACTGACATGTGCACCTCATTCCAATTCAAAGCAGAGAATCTAATTGATGCAGTGACAAGTCTAATTGCATGGTGGAATGGACTAACATTTCTGTTCAATAAACTTATTTTTCAGTGGCATCAAAAATTAATGAAAATGCATCATTCAACATATAGATTGATTCCATTGCGATATCAAATCAAAATTTCCCGATGCTTTAGTTGGTTTTGGGCGTTTGGATTCGTTGCTTACACACTTATGGATATTTGGCAGTCGTTTCCCTCATATTGGTTTGCTTTGCTGATGTCCTGGCTACTCATATGGTGTATCGCAGCAAGTGCTGCAGCTGAGTTTATTGAAACATGGATAACACTTGATCTCGACAAGCAACGTCTAGTGATTGGTGAAAAACAATTGAATGCCACTCGACCTGTTATCATTCTTGAAGAAGTACAACCCGAAAGTATCTTGAAGAGGTTTATTCGTCAAACAGAACCGATGTTATCAATGTTTGTTCACTATCAAACATCGACTAAATCAACGACACCAACCCATAGCTATTCGAAATTCTAATATAGTTACTATGCCCGAGATGACCATATACAATTTCATCTGAAAATAAAAAGCTGACTGTAAAAAGATTCACATATGATACTGTAATGGACAAAGATAGCTGGTTCAATAGCTGTTGTTTCAGTGATACAGATTGTAGAGTGAACTTTGACTTCTCGTAGTGAAATTCAGTCTGTACTTTGATTTGATTTTTAACAAGAAGTATTTGTCATATACGTCACAATAGTTTTATCATAGAAAGGTGGGAAATTAAAATGTTGTTGACATACGATGTACCTTGATTAAATAATCATAACAATATTTTTTCCTTAATATAGAATTCTTTTCAATATTCAGAAATGACAAAAAAAACATATTTTTCTTTTTCATACGCTAGTTTCATCATTAATTGATCGCAACAAAAAAAAGTACGAATGACATATAAGGAAATATAATTAGATTAAAGTTCAATGAAAACTGAAACCGAGATATTCATCACAATTGAAGTTCAAACGATGTTCCAAAAATTACTGCTATCAGGTTAATGCAAATGTGTCAATTATATATAGTTGGACGTACAAAATACAATGATGAGTGTATGATTGACAGATATATCACGATACATCTAGACTACAACAGATTTTCTTTTAGTGTGTATTATCCAATTACATTTTAGATATCATCTATATAATGACCCTAACCCAAGCAATGGTCCACATACAAAGGAATAGTCAAATGCATCCTTTTTTCAGTTCGAACAGTCGTCAGCTATTTATTGAGTATCCTTCTAGAGTTTGAACATCATGTCTACAATGAAGGATATTGAGAATAGCCAAACGTCAGTTGTTGAATCGAAAAGTCGATTGACTTTAAATTCACCATTGGTATCAACACTTGAATGTATATCAAACGAATTGTTGATGAAACTATTCGATTTATTTGATTAGTATTCACTATATTTCTTATTTTTATCGGTCAACTCTCGTTTTTGATAAGATTCTTGCCAATTATCATAATATCTGTGTTGATCTTGATTCTATTCCTTCGAATAAGATTATGTCTCATCTCGGTCAACATCTTTTTCCACTCGATTCACGTCGAATTATCGCACTTCGTTCATCTATTAAATGGTATATCAAGCTTGTCCTACATGATGATCTCGCTTTGGATCGTTTTTCTTTCTTTCGATCGCTTACTCTAATCAATATTGATCGAAAAACCGGTCAACTGTTGATGAATTCCATCTCTCCTCTTCGTATAAATCTTGTTCCCCTTTTTCTATCATTTGGTATTTCACATAGTTTTTGTATTCTTCTATCATTTTATTCCAAACTACGTCAATGTTTTCTACCTAATGGAACATCTTGTTTGGATTTGAACCATCTGCAGTGGAGCATGATCCAATATCTTCAAATTAGCTACGTACAGTGTCAAATAGATGTTGTGGTCACACATCTTCTCATGCATTCATCTTATATCTTCCAACGTCGGCACTTAGCCATCTAACAGTGCATTCCTCTGTTCTAAGTTTTTCGTCAATCGAATGGCTGCTTGTGTACACCCCACGCCTTCGAACTCGTCATGTATATAGTCACTTCATCTTGGGAACGCATGATCAATCCAGTTGAATGAGAACAAGTTTTGTTACACGAAATCAAGCAACTCGATGTGAAAATAGCAGTAAAAGAACCAACCACTTTACCTTTAAAATGCTAAAAACCAATAACTTTTGGCAACTGCAAAAATAATATGTCGAAAGTTTCGTCGATTCATCTCCCTATCTTCATATGCATAGCTGAATACGTAGGCAACTCTCTCATTCATTTCGTGTGTTTGTTCAAAGTGCATATAGTGATACGTTCAGACTTTGTGTCATTTCAATGTATTCGTGATTATTTATCCAATAAAATCTATAATAATTCATCGAAGAACAGAAAAAGAAAAGAATGATCGCATGTATTTTATTTTAATCTTTTTCACATTTTATTTCTTACAAATCTGATCTGTCAGTGGAGTAACACATGTTGATGTGCGAGTGAACATGATGAGAACAATCCACTCTGCTTTATGAATGATATATTCACAGAAGGATCGATTTTATTGAACTGAAAAAAATTCGAATAGTTAGAGAATCTTCAGTTCTCTCTTCTGTCAAAATTGAAGAGGTCGAAAACTTGATCAAACTGCCACAAATTAAGATCATACTTTGTAGATAGTAACGTCAGTTTGTCATGCTTTTTTCATATTATTTATTTGATAATTGTGCTGCAGCTTTAGATTAAAGTAAAAATACATTCTACAAAAATGAAGCCAATTAGATTACACAATTGTTAAAATAATAAGTTTTCTGAAAATATAAAATCAAAAGGCAACGGGAATTTGACTTTAACACAAGATATTCGACATTTTATGCGGATCAAAACTTATCAATATATACAATTCTATATACTTATTCATTTACAACCCGCAATTGCACCAGAAAAATGAACTGAAGAACTGATTTTTTGTAGCATTCAGGTTTCGTTCACTGTATTTTCTAACGCCATTAAAAATACTTCAAAAACATTTTGCAGGCTTAAAAGTCTCATCAATTTCGAATACAAGCATTTGTCGACTACTTTGAGTAGTATAAGATTTAATTCAACTTTAAATACCACTATTATCGCTTTGTCAACTACATTCAATGCTTCAACTACCTCAACTACTGCTTTCGATGCTTTTAAGTAACCTTTATTATAAAAAAAAGTTTTTTCTAGATACCATCGAAAGAATGGCATAGCTGCGTATTTATTGCTCACGGCCATATGAAAATTTGATCTTGCTAAAGTTAAACTCTCAATGTCAACTTTTATCATGATTTCCAAATTTGTTTTCGTAGAATTTAGCAATATTTCGCGCAGCAGTGAATGTAGGTTTGACGTAATAAAAGCTCATAAAGTTCCTCATTTTTACCTTTGGAAAACTCATCTTGTGGCTTTTTCTCCGATCCATGCAGAACGATCAATTTTGATAATTTTATAATTGAAGAGAACATTATTTTTTATAGAATTTCTATGCAAATTCTAAGAAACATCCTGTTTGTTATTATTAGGTTATCTTGTATAGAATTCAACTAAAATGACTATTGTCAGTTACAAGCAAGTGTTGGTCTGACTAAAGATAAATTCATATTCATGAACATCATTTTGATGGAAATTTTGACTTGATCGTTTTCATCGACTCATAAATGTAGTGAAAATAGCTATTGATTGTTGATTTATTGTTATAGTTAAAAGATAATTATGACCAACTTTATCCATTACTGTTCATTATATCTGTGATCGAAAATATCGCTCGAACATAGATATATACTTCCACAAATGTTGATTATACTTTTTCTGGTCTTATCGTTTTCTATTCGTCTTAGACATATCAATTCATTCATGCATTTATAAACTAAAATATAAGTAAGGTACTCCACTTGAAGTACATTTCTAGAAGATATTTCGAATCGCACTTTATGTTTCATGAGCGCCAGATTATCGTTTAAATGACTTTTCTCTCAACTAAATCTCAAATAAAATGAAGTGTAAATAAACTGATAGAACACTTATAATCATTTTAGCATAGTTTATCTAGTATCTTCAGTATATTCAATTACTTTATATTAATTTAACTAATTGATTTATATAGAAGTCTTTTAGTACATAATACCAAATAAACTCGTTTCTTTTCATGATTGGTTTCACGCTTTGAACAAACGATCAACTTGAATAGGTAAAGCGTTGCAATTTGTCAAACTCTTCATGCTTCAAAGAGACTGATTCTCTATGACCAAGGATCACCACCTAACAAATGTTTAAAATTCATAAACCGAATCTATGTTTGTTACTTATTTATTTAAATAAAAATCCCTTTCTATACTATCACTTATACTATGTTCGAAATCTAAACCATTCCAATTTTAAATCAGATCATATTTATTTCCGGAAATCTACTTTCTTGCTTACAATAAAATTCAGCTGTTTTATGCACATCATTTTCTTTTCACATCTACTAGTCCTTGCTAATTCTAGTTCAATTTTGTTCTCTTTTTTCTGAGACGCTTTTGTTCATGTTTTATTTAAATAATAAATTCACAATAAACAATATATTTGCGTACGAGGAAAATAACTTATTATATGTTCAAAAAGTTCTCATGTTTCACCACAAAAATTCTCAGGATCTCCAACAATTTTTATTCCTATATATAAATTAACGTAATTCATTTTTGCACAATTATTTCGTGTTTCTATTGCTTGTGAAATTACATGTCACTTGTTTCACTGGTTCATAATGCATACTAACATGGACATCAAATGGTAAAAACGTTGTAGTATTGAATAAGAATTGTTTTATGGTAATCTTTGCAAGTACAAATAATATCAAATTGTTTAAGATAAGGATATTTAATGATCGATAAATGTTGATTTCCATTGATTGATTTACTACATTCTTTATACATATGGCAATAACCTTTCTTTTCTTTTGGAAAATAATCAGTTCAATAGATTATTTGTTTATCATTAAAAACTTTGAAAGTTCTCTGAATATCTTGATTTAATGATAAATTAATTTTATTATAAAAACTACTTAATGAATGAATATTAAATGTGAAATTGTTTAATTTTGGTATATAATTAATGATATTCATCTTCAAATCATTACCATCAAAAACTGTTTTCCTTTCACGTACAATAATAGACAAATCAAGCTTTTCTAAATTCGACATTTAATGTAAAAGTGGCACCACTAATTTATCATAAACAGTTGTTATCGTCTTACAGTGTAGACAAAAGCATTTTAAACTAGGTAGTTCTCTCTACAAAAAAAATATTATTATTATTTGATTTAAACTAGATATCAAATAAAATAATCTCCACCGTATTGTTGACGATCCTATCCGAAGAGAAAATCATATTAACATCAACGTAAAGTGAACGAAGTTGATGGAAATGTCCATCAAGTAAATAAAGACAATCATCAAAAGTATGCAAAGAGACATGTAATTCTAACAAATTTGTAGAGATAATAGTTGAACGTCTCATACAAAAGAATAATCGATCATCGTAAATTGAAGATCGATCAAAATTTAAATATTGTGAATTAGTGAACATAGTCAGGATATGATTAGATATAATTGCATTATTGTCTCGTTTATAACATTCTGTTCCTTTTGTACTAATGTAGATAGTAAACAATGATAAAGTATTAAAAATTCATTGATTTTATTCTAGATTTTCTTTTTCAAAAATTTGTTGAAAACTTTAAATTAGAGACTACATGCAGATCTTTCATTTTTGTATAAGTACTTAAACTTCATGAAAAATCATCTCTTTCACGATAACCTTCTTCTCTTCATACTAACAAATCCAAATACAATGAAATTATTTTGAATTTAGTAATATCTATAATAATTATCTTTGATTGGAAGAACAAAAGTATCTTACCCGTAAAAAGATCTCTAGCTGTTTTTGTTTGAATATTATATACTAGCTATAATTACTAAGAGATTGTAAGATTTTACAATGCGTCAAAGTTATAGACAGCACAGACCAAAGAATACAGTGAATGGTGAAAGTGAAATTTTAAAAAAAAATATTTAGATATAGAAGTTACAATTTCGACCGAACTTTAACTTTTCAGTTCTTAGAAAACAAAATCTCAATATAGAAAAATTAGCCATTATTAAAAATAATACAAATTCCATTAATTTTCATATAAAAATTGATTTGGAATAAATAAAATTATACTTATGTAAAAACAAAGGATATTTTAAAAAATTCTTATGTCTTGATTGTGAGAAAACAGTGAGTTTCTACAGTGTTATTCGTAGACACTGTCTCAGATTTATTGATGTTAGAAAAAGTAAATAATAAAATTATTATAGCATAAAAGATATTGACAAAAATATTTCTTTTTATTAGGACAAGACACTTGTTGAGAACGATATTATTTGCTAAAAAAGAAAACAACTTTAATAATTACACAAGGATTTATAATAGAACACAATCATTTGGAAGATGATTGCAACGAACAACGAATCAACGGCAACATTCACACCTGCAAGTTTTTTTTCTAAATAAATCCTTATTATTCATTGTATTGTTCAGATTTATCTAAATAATATAATAGATAACAATATTCTATGCAAATCCTATCATATCATCCGATTTATCACTGAACAATAAGAAGAATCAATCAAATTATAAAGCATAACAACAAATAACGCGAAAATGATCTACACTATCTAATCAACATCTTCTGTTTGATAGACGACGTAGAAACTCCGACATAAACGAAACACCTCAACTCAAACGTCTGTTGCCGAAGGAATATCTTACAGCATCCGATGTTGAAAGATCTTTTATAAGATTGTTTGACGTGGGAGGATATCAATCATGTATTCTTACCATAGCAATTCAGATTGTAGAAGTGTAAAACTATTAGTATAATAAGAGAAGACTGAATTTTTATTTAATTGACGTAATTTTTTTATTTATAGTAGTTTACAAGATTTAGCAACAACATCGGGTTTTACATCAGAATAAAGGTATCATTTGTTTGTAACATGTATAGAATCATGAGTAGGGTGAAAAACTTTGAGCACAATTCACACGAGATTAAAATGTGAAACATATTAGAGTTGATTGATCTGTTCACTAAGACCCTTACTACACTTATTCTAACATTATACGATAATATACTTCAACATCTATTAATAGGCGTGTTTCACAAAACAGTTTTGAATACAATCATTCTTCAATCTTTAACATGCTAGTGTTCTCATTTTTCGATGAACTGATCGAACTAAACTTATAAAATTATTTCTAAACACGGTCCCTGTTAATGTGTAGATATAAAATGGCATTCCAAAAGTCATAAAACTCAGAAGATAGAATAACTGAAAACAAAGATTTTCAATTGTAGATCTTAGCAAACTTTTCGAAACATTTAATGTTGATGTTAAATAGAGACGTTGAACAGCCAATGGAACATTAAATATAGTCAATAGGATAATTTGAACAATTAACATTTGAATCAATTGTCGATCTGTCTTCTTCATTGTCATTGATGTTCCATGTACGTTAGACGTCGTTGCAATTGAACAAAGTAATTTTCTCAGATTTTGTACAGTTGCAAATCCAAATATCAACATAATGGTTGATGGTATAAAAACGAATGCGAGTGCTGAAGCAATTTCATTATACAAACGACATGCCATATTTTGACCGTAACATGTCAATGGAGAATTTTTAAGATTTGGCACATAACAATAGAAAGTTTCGGCAAATATCAATGATCCACCGACAACCGCAAAGATCATTAATCTGCGTGTGAAACGAAGATTGCTAAAATTTCGACGACGTGCATCACGACAACTTATACAATATCGATCGATAGTAGCATAAGTCAAAAGCCAGGATGAAGTCGTTGTTGATACCCAAACGATGAATGCACGCAATTTACAAATTGTAGCATCGGTTGCTGATATATCAAGTGAGAAAGTGGCAAAAATTCGACTAGTTAAGCCTGAATAAAGAGCAATTAGACCAGCAATAGATGCATAAAAAAAATAGACAGCACATGGATTTGTGCGATGTTTAGGTTGACAAAATATGAGCAAATTCAAAATATTTCCAATTGTACCGAATAAAAGAATAAATATTGAAAAATAACGATTTATTCCAAATGTAACTGCTGTCAGTGTAGAAGTTATACTGGTAGATGTTGCAGTCGACATTGACATCAACAAAAAAAATGGAAAGTAAAAAAATCTTCGTTATTTCATTAACAATTGCGTGATACTTCAATCTTTTCCCATTATACCACTAGTCTGTGGGTGACATCATGACAAAATTTTACTAATGACAAAAGCACAAGTTCTAATGAGAAATTAAAGCAGCAGCTTACCGCTACCTTTTATAATCATGTTTATTGATCTAATTCATGTCGCCAGCAGGTGTCTATTCCAGACATTATATATACTCATATAGGAGAGAGTGACAAAAATAGAGATGAGAATACAAGAAAAAATAGTAGAGAAATGATGAAGAGAATAAAGGAAAAGAAGATTAGTGAAAGATGACATCAATATCGGTACGCTCTCATACTCAGATTAGACGTGCTCCTAAGCGTCTCTACACTGTGGAAGAGAAAAGATACGATCGTCATTGAACAATAAGATTAGAAACAACAATTTCAATTATACATTTTCACACTCCTACAAAAGATCTCTTTAACAATTTACAAATCATACTAGCATTTACGCAGTGACAGAAGAAAAAAAAGTCTTACACAACACTGAATATTTAGAATAGTTTATCGTTACATTCCGAGCTGGCTAACTTCGACATTTCATAGAAAACACTCAACAAAACAAGAGTCCAAGGCGAACGAAAAACAGAGAAATATCCATTTTTATGATATCAATTAGTATACATGAATATTTCTTGCAGCACAGAGAATACACAAAAATTTAACTTCACAGAATTCATAATAGTTATGTACTCAATCCGATACTTTCACACTTACCTCTCTTCATACAATATCATTACATTAAGACATAAAAAACAAACGTATTACTCTCATATGAATAACGAAAAAAAGCCAATCGTTTGTTTAATAAACTCGAGCATATTTTTCGTTATCAACTCTCAAACAAGACGAAATAAACCGCAGAATACATAATATCAAATCTGATGCGTAAATGATACCTAAACCAATTTCTTTTTATACTTCATGATCAGGATACTTTTACTTTCCACATATAAACAGAAGTCACAGAGAAAAAGAAGTATAGCATTTCAGTGCTAATTAAAGATCTATAGAAAGCAACGCATTCTCTACAAATTCAATCTTCTTTCTAATAATTCTGCATACACAAAAGAAAAAGAAAAGTAGGTTGAGATTTCATATTTGATTACATCGAATGCAACATTTCTAGTTAGTGCAAAAGAAAAGCAAAACTTATGCATCCTCAAGAATATTGAAGAAAAACAGCATGGTTTTGACATCTTTGAAATGTAGACTATCACTTCTAGCAGATGATAGATTAATTATTATCGTCAATTTTTAAAAACGATTGAGAAATGCTTGTTGAGTATTACCAAGATCATATGTAACATGGTCAGCTCATTTAAGAAGACGTTCATGATTACCCCGAAGCATTTCAATTGTCATTTATTCGTCTTATGGAATATCAATTGGATAATGTTTGAATAAATTATAATTTTCCTTTATTCAAATAGATAATTCAAAGATATATAAAACGTACAAAAAAAAGCAGTTAACTACATTGCATCCCACATATACTGTAAATTTTCTCTATATAGCTAATCTTTAGTTTTTTGACACTCTCATTATAATAAATACAAAATATTGAAAGTTTACCAAAGATCTTATTTTTACTGAATTTCTCTTGTAAGCATCCCGATTTCCCATGGCTTTTGTGAAAAATTCTGAAATTTTTTATGAACGATAGTTTAATTGAATTCTTACTATGTCACAGTGATAGTTTCAGATCAAAATTCGGTATCTCAATCTAGGAGATCAATGAAACGAAACCAAGATAGACTTTTTAACTACTAACTGTGTCCGTCTAATGAGCATAGTCTTGAGCATAAAGTGATTTTACACCTGAACAGTTTTTCTCGTCAGTAAACTGAAATTGAACAAGCCAGTGTTCGCCGAATCTGTTAGAAAGTGTTTTCAAAAACAAACCAAAACTATGATACGATAGATGTCGTATTTTTAGAATTGTACTTGTCTATTATATCTGTATTATTCAGTGTTTTATGTGTGTACATATGAGAATGAGATCAAAATTAGATTCTATCCTTCGTTAAAATAAAAATTGGAAATGCAAGTAAAATTTTTATCTCAATATTTAGGTAGATTTTCGACAGCTTTGTTGTTTCTCGTCATCATCAAACTAAATCCAAAATGCATGTCACATCCTTTATTTAATTACAATTAATCCATCGTTAACTTGCGTACAAGTAACGCTCGTCTATGTGACTCGTTTGTCCCTGGACTGAATATTCAGCTGTTTCGGTATTGTATAGTGCTTCGCAGTCCTCAACACAGCTAGTATCAAAAGTTTGAAAATGGTTTACGTGAATGCGAATATTGACATACGCATCAATGGTCTTGTGTACGATGACATGCGTACGTCTGTGATACGTTTTCTTATAAATTCATCCAACGAAACTAAGACGCTCTCAATGATATCCAACCGAAATCTAAATGAATAATACTACGGCAGCAGTATCCACATGCCTCGGGAAAAGAGAGTACATTTAATGTACCGAGAGACAATCAACAAAGAAAGCACAACCACGATACTAGTGTGAAAACGCATCATACTTCTTGAAAACAAATGAAAACCCCTATAGTTATCAGCACATCAACCGACAATATCATTTACTAGTATCCACTACAAAAACGCGCATGTAGCTGAACTTGCAGATTAAAATAAATTACATTTGATCAGACTTATTCTCGGAATATGCCACTTGAATGACGCTTGCACTCAAAGTAGTCATCGGATCAGGCAGATAATTTCAAAGTACTCGAATAAATTTAGACGAGTAAATGCCCAGAGACACGGACACATAATGACAGAAAAGCTTATTCGATTTCATTGAAATCTACTTTGAATTGACAGAGTTGAATTCACTGCATGATGTTTTTCGTCGAATGTTCTATTCAAATACTGTGCACGTGCAGTACAACTGTTCTCACATTTCATTCGAAAACATTTCTTAGTCTTTTTTGCCAGTTCTAGTTTCTATTGAACTTGCCAGACCTTCACTGTAGACATTTTTCCGACGGATGGGTGTGTGGATGTGGGCGTAGATCTGTTATTCATTCACACCCACACCCACACCCTATTCATAGAATAGTGATTTAAAATGAAAAGGATGTGAGTATGGCTGTTGGTAACGTGTAGGTTGGGATGTCGGTGTAGGACGAATGTTGGTAGGTGGACGGCGGATGTCAGTATGACTATTATCGATGATAACATCTACAACCGCACGTATACCCACACCCACATCCTATCACAGATATTCCCTTGAACTTTTCTTTTATACGAACAAACTTTCCAACTACTACTCTATGTTGTTATTTTCGACTGAATTATAAAAATCAGTTGTTTGTCTCTAAAAAAAAGCTCAACTCAATCTTTCTCTTTTAATGCCTTAAGTTTTCCATGTTTCTTCAGTGTCTAGAGCGATTGAATCTTGTGCTATCATTTATATGAATCAATTTTGATATATGACTAGAAAAAGAAATTTTATGGTACCGAATGCGCTTATAACGAAGCTCAAAAGATCGGTCGACGTCGTTCATTTGATTAGTTCTCTTTTGAAAATATAAATTGATTTCAAGAGCTTTGTAGTCATCATATTTGGCACCGTAGGGATTCTTTTTCTAGTGACATGTCAAAAGTAATGCATAGAAATAATAGTAGAAGAACTAACCGAGCTAGACACTGAAGAAAACGGAAAAATTACGGCATTAAAAGAGAAAGATTGAGTTGAGCTTTTTTTATAGAGACAAACAACTGATTTTTATAATTCAGTCGAAAATAACAACATAGAGTAGTAGTTGGAAAGTTTGTTCGTATAAAAGAAAACTTCTAAGAAATATCTGTCAGATGAAAAAAAAATCAATTGGTTAAGTTTGGTAATTAATGAAGTAATAGAAATTAACTTTTCCGGGAAATTGTCGATATACCCTGTAGAATAGGGCAAGAATGCTAATCCAGTGTTATCTATAATAAATGTTATATATAGATTTGGCGTTATTTAGATACTATTGTAAATGATTCTCTATCCAAAGAGAACGCAAAAAAACGATATTTTGAAAATAAATAAATTAGCTATAGGTAGATATAAAGATAGAAAATTTGATTATACTTATTAGTGAAAAAAAGTTGATTACTTTCCCTACAAACCTAAGCTATCACCGTCCATGATAGTTTGATTTATAATGATGCTTTCACCTTTTCAATATAGAAATTTTTATTAAAAGACACAATCAACAAATAACCTTCTCATTTTCTCAATATGAATCAGTTCATCTTCAAACATTGAATGGCATGCATTGTCAACTATATTAGAAATTTATTTCCAATATTTATTCAATCATTTTCTCGACAGTACTAAACTAAAAAAAGCATTGATGAAAATAAAGGAGATTGAATATCAGTCCATTAATTGTCAATTATGAATTATTTTCAAATTGAAAAAGTGTCCATCTGTATGTAGGCAATGCTTATCAAATATAACTGAACAATGAGGTATTATATACTTATCCATAAAACTTCTCGAAGTTGTTATTATGGAATTGATCTTACTTTTTTTCTAACTCAACCAAATTATATAAATATTTCTCATTAAAAATTTTAGATAATCTTCATTAAGATATAAATATAAAATCTTTGTCAATTTCTCTATATATTGGTCACATCATGAGTTTTCATTTAATAATGAAACTCAAGGTTTTAATGAATAGTTACATCGTAAACTCAAAATTAAACACATTTATCAACAAAAAGAAAACGTGAATACTAATCATTAAGTTGTCTATAACGTAGAGCTTTTATTGCTTGAGGTGATATATGATTTAAAATGAATGAAAACGTTTATTAACTAAATAACTACTATTATATTAATGATGAATAAATCTTACTAAACGATCCTATTTAGATGTAGATCTGCTCAAATAGTATACGCACTGATTTTCAACTTTGATTTTTTTTTATTAGTCTATTTCTTTCGAATGACCTAAGATGATATTTCTTAATTAATTAGTAAAACACCACGTATTCAAATTCGGAAGAGACTATTGATTAGAGGATCCAATTTGTGGATGGGTTCTTGCATTGTCATCTCTATGATTCGATAAACTATATAGACTCAAGTTGATCTTACTAGTATGATCACACTGTCTATTCGTTCTTTTCATGTGAGATCCAACATTTGATAACCTGTTGGTGATCAATGGAAAACCACTGTCAGCATCGACTACTGATGCTACCTACAAGAGAAAAATTATCGCCTGTTTTATTTATTAAGATAGTTTCTTATTGTATTCAGATCTACTTGTTATAAAACTAAAAATCAGTCTTATAACGATAGGAAATACAACATGCCCGGCAGACGAACATTGTTGGATACGGTCGTAAACGGCGATGAAATGACATAGTAGGAGGCGGATGTTGAAGAAAGAATGTTAGCACGACTACCAAATCGGTTCATTTGCTTTCGAGCGACATAAGTCATCGAACTGATACGTTTAATTGATTGCACCACCGGATTGGGTTGCGTTGGTATTCGATTAGCGGGTACGATGTACACACGGCCTATAGACTTTTGCAATCGTAATAGCAGAAGATTTCTCTTGCCGAGCGGAGCCGATATGCACAAATTACCGTCGGGTGTCCATTGAACTGTTGTACCAAGACGTTCAAAGATCATATCACCCTCAATTGAAACAAGTACAGGAATATCACTTAATTTAAGATGAATCTTTGATTGGGAGAAAAGATCAGACAATAAAAGAACATCAACACCACCGTACCAGTCGGTGAAACGGGTCGGCGATCCGACAGCAAGCAAACATTTGTCTTTATAAATGGAAAAACTCTGCCCAAAACGATCTTTTTCTTGTGCGCCCGAGAGAGTAAGGATGAGATGGGGCTCAGGTTCAAACGAGTACACGAACAGTTTACCCTTGTCGGCTGGTGCACTAATTATGAGAGCTGGATAAGTCACACTATTGATGCACGATGGTGGAATAATTTCAAGTGAATAGCCAAATTTCGATTTCGCTGTTTCACCCCAAATGGTGAACGATGCAGCGGCAACAGTGAGTTTATCATTCGACATATGATGGCCAGAACTCAGGAAGATCCATACAGCTCCTTGTTGCGGTTGATTATAACCGTTCGGTTGAGCGTATGGACTGGTAATGATCAAATCAAGCCGATTATCATTATCGAGATGTGCCGTATGTAGTTCGAATCCGATCGAGTCATGTTGATTCACTCCATAAATACTCTTATATGGTTGTGATTGAAGACCTTGTGCACCACCGGCAAACACAAATACTGCTCCTACAAAGCCAAATCCGTGTGATGGACTGCTAACGACCAGATCGTCAATTCCATCGTTGTTCCAATCAAGGCGAGCCAATGCTGAACCGAATCGATCACCATCACATTCTGGTGAAATAATTGTTTGATCGGCAAGTCCTTCAATAACCGAAATTCGACGATCGGGTACGAGAGGACGATTCACTTGACCATAGATGATGAACACTCGACCACCTTGAGCACATCCGAGTACATAATAATCGGGTGCCGACACGACAAGATCGGTAAGTCCATCACCGTTAAAATCACCGAAGAGTGTTGCATGACCAAATGCTGCATAACTTTGATTTGAAATGAGTCCAGTCGAAATTTCGGTGTTGCCAAATGTTGGCAATAACGCAAGAGAATTGTCCGAAGAAGGTAAATAGTCGGAAGATGTTGATTGAACATACGATGTCAATTCTTGCTGTTGTTGATGTGTGACATGGTGAGGAATGAAACAATTCAGATAGTATGGATTATTATTGGAAAATGTACAAATATCCGTTCCTTGTTCGTACATTGCAATAATCTGATCCCAATATCGAACTGTCAGCTGAGCCATATTTGTCAAACCACCGTAGTAATATTCATGTACTTGATCAAGTAGAAAACTATTATTGCGTGAGTATGGCGGATATTGGACACCAAGAAGAAGAGCATCAGCAAATCGCCCAACAAACATAAGATTAGAACAGGTCTGAACATGTATTGCAGTAGCATCTGTTTCAAGCGGTGAGTTATAGGCGACAGCATATCGTGCATAGATCTCTTCAAGTTCCTTACTTGGAACAAACCACTTGTTGATGAGCCCTATGAAACATAAAGAGATCATTTTTAGAAAAACCATTCGTTTTTTGGTCTTTTACCAATATAACCGATCGGTAATTCGTAATTGATAACAGCATCTCCACCTGTATCAGCACTGTCATGTGCCATTTCTCGATTATCATTGAAACTCTCCCAAG
>CAJNOL010001071.1:70726-82278 GCA_905250125.1 Rotaria sordida | reverse complement strand
GAAAAAATATCAAGAGGATGAATGTTTCCGCTCGAACGTAAGAAAATGACTTTCTTTACCTTTTGTTCCAGTCGATGACGTCGTAGCAGCATTTTAAATGATCGAGGGCGATTTTGATGATGATGCTGAAGTTCTTATGGAATATTTTGAAAAGACATGGATCGGCGAGAAGAAGAAACGAGGTAAACATTCTTCAGTTCGATATATTTATCTCAATGTGTACTTTTCCAGGAATCGGAAGAAAGAAACCAAAATTCAATTTTGAATTATGGAATGTATATGATCGTGTTATTCATAATCTTCTTCGCTCAAATAATTCAGTAGAAGCTTGGCTAGAGATCACACTGTCTAAGAGATACAAATCGATTTTTCTAAGATGATTGAATGACTAGCACTTTTTTTTGTTCAGAAATATGTTCCAACGTTTTATCCATGCGAGTATCTATCTTTGCAACATTTTGTCGATGCGACTATTTGTCCTTGCAACGTTTTGTCCATGTAACATTTTGTCCATGCGACTATTTGTCCTTGCGACATTTTGTCCATGCAACCATTTATCCGCGACGATATGTCCGCAACGTTTTGTTCGCGACTATCTGTCCGCAACGAAATGTCCTACAATGAATTGTCCTGCGACGATTTGTCCGCAACTTTTTTTCCTGCGACAATCTGTCCTAGCGCCTCAATTGAAGTTTTTAAGATTCGATAGAGATGAGTTCAACATAATAAGGGATCTTATCTTTCACTTAGTTAAGTATAATTGATTCATAAATTACTATTTAATAAGAAAAAAAAAGTACATTTAAAGCAATAGATTTTTTCATAAAAAAGAGAATGTACATGTAGAGTATTCAGTAACAGGAAGTTAGTTAAAAGCAAAGATTATCGAACAGAAAAGAGGAAATGATATTTAAAAAAAAGACGATTGCTAATGGAATCTTCTTAATGAATGGTGTTATAGTAAACGAATAATACTTTATATTTGATTGTTAGCATCATTTATTTCTCACGTTTAAGATTGGAATATTTATTTTAAGTATCTATTACTTAATTGTTTTCAATTTTTTTATCAATTACCAATATTGTCATTGATAATTTCAAGTGCTTCTATTGTTCTTGTCTATAAGAACAGAAAAAGGAATATTATCATGTGCAATTAAACCTATCGAGTTGAACTTCTATGATCTTTCTTATTCTCGTCATTCATTTTATCGATAGTTGAAAGTACTCATTATGAGAATATATACACATACAACTTATGAATAAACAATACAAAGTCAAGTATCAAGATGCGTAATTATTGACATTTTTTCTTATGGCATCCGCGATGAAAACATATTTGAGAAGGAATATTCAATCATATGAATTTAAAATGCATATTAAAAATATTTTCTAGTCGAACTTAGAAAATATATTTAATTATTACTTATAGTAGAAAAACAAATAATAGTAATTGGTTTTTGATATGCATCTAATATATAAAAAAAAATCAAACGTTGTTCTTTAATTATTCTTCTATTTATCTTGTTGTTGTTATTTTTTTTCCTTTATCAAAATACTTTTCCTTTGTCAATTTAATAAAAGTTGTGCTATCATAATAATAAAACATTTAGTGTTGTTTTTACTAGTTATTACTATGTACAATCTGGTTTCAAGTGTATCTAGTTATGTTGCTCTTTATTAATTTAATAAAGATGTTCATTTTGTTCTTATTGATTGTGAACAAAAAAAAATGTCAGTATTACGTCTTATCAATTTTTAACTCGACATCTGAAAGTCTCTTAAATTATCGTGGACGTACATTATTATATCATCATAAATCAATGAATCATTTCTCCTGTACGTACTTTTTATTTTTTATACGTCGTTTTATTAATTTAGTAATCGAATATAGTCCAATTCTATCAACAGGATATTAATCTTTTTTTTTTAAGCAAATATTCATTTGAATAATAAATGAATAATAATTAGTAAACAAAATGTAATAGAACGATATAATAAAATATTACTAACATATAAATTTCATTATAAGAGTTCACATCAAATATATTTGCATAATTCGTGATATATATGATAGTGCTTACTTCAATAGGATACCATTATTAATTAGTTTTTTTTATATCGTTTCAACTTTATATCAGAAAAATTGTTTTTTGAATCAATTGCTTTAAATAGATAATGTTGATCGTTTGTTATTATTCAAAGTCTTTCTCTTCTAAATACAGAGATCTATCGAAGCTTTTTCGAGAATCAATTAATTAAAACTGTATTTACAATTAAATGATTCTAAGAAAAAGCTTCGATAGATTTCTTCATTTACAAGAGATAGAATTTGAATACAAATAAATGATCTGCATCATGTATATACTATAACAAATATTAAATAAAACTTTTTTCATACATAGTGGAAGCTATCAAAATATAAATTAATAAGACTATCTTACCTAACTCGCTACTCCTATAAGTAAATAAATATATATATATATTGTCTATATATATCGAGGAGAGGCAAGGGAATAATTATAAAGTTTCATATATATCGTAAATCTAGAATAATAGTAACAGGGATTCAATTTTTTTAAAAATACAATAAAATGTTTTTGAAAATAATTTGATAGATAATATAACTTATACGTAATATAGAATTCTATATATATTTAAGTAACAATGGACATATATTAAGACATGATATGGCACCACATAGATGAAAATTAGATACAAGTGCTGACTGGTAATTTTTTTTTTTGAAAACTTTTTTACATCAAATGATGGATTATAGTCAGTAATCCAAAATTCCATAATATCTTATTTTATTTAGATACTTGTCAAAAATCTAAAAACTAGATTGATTTTCTGATTACGCCAGAACAGTTTTGGAAACAATTTTCTTTTTGTGTTTTGATTTTTTTTCATATTTTTTCCTATATTTGATAATTTTGTTTACTCAAACAAGGTTTCAAGAGATCGAATAATACATTTTCTACAAAATTGACAATTTCCATACGTATTAAAATACTCATTATTCATCGAATGTCTGTTGGGGTGCGTGTATAGGCGGGTGTGTGGTGTGGGTGAGGTGGGTGTGGCTGTGGATGTGCGTGGGTGTGGCTGTGGATGTGCGTGGGTGTGGCTGTGGATGTGCGTGGGTGCGGGTGTGGATGGGCTGGCCGTGGGTGTGACTGTGGGTCTGCATGTATGTGCAGGGTAGACCCACACCCTTATTGTAAAAAAAACTTTGTTTTTCTATTGTTTTCGAAAAGATAATTTCGCATTTTCGACTAAAGAACAATTTACTAGCCGAAGACTACTCTTATAGTAGTTTATCATGTTTCACGACTAGATGATTCTTATCCTAAAGAGTATGTAGATCAACAATTAATGTCCAACACAGTTAGCTTATACTTCCTAGCGAATCGATATAATTTTTAAATTTGTTCAAACAGGAATGGTTGATATAAAAGCCCACAGGTCAAAAAAAGAAGGATGAGGCAAATCCTAAAATACATATAAGATCAAGTCGTTTTATTGAGTGTTAGTAATTTGACATAATTGGGCTTTTTCTTTCTTTTTGTCTGTCCTGAATTAAGATTAACTTCGACAATACTGATTTAATTTAAACGAAATGTCGTAAAGAGATAGCCATTTCTGATTATATATTAAAAAATGTATAATAACAAACATTACATTATTTCAGAAATAGGTTTCAATAAATTAATAGTTGCATTTTGTTCAGTTGACAATAATAAATTCGAATTTGGATTTGTTTTTCTATTTTCAAACTTCTCGAATAATCGTATCTGTTCGTTGCTTGGTTCAAGTTGAGCATTGGCCATAATTTATTTTATTATTTGACATCGATAACGAATTATATCTTTCAATGTTCCAATACTAGAGCTTATCAAACAGGTATACGACTTTTGATCCTTGTAGTGAATAGAACAATGTGTTAATAGTGTGATTTGTTCAAGATTAATATTTAAATGATCATTTGCAATATGATTGACAAGTTTACAACGTTTTGATGCATTAATACAACATGAATAAATGAGATCTGAAAGTTCTCGAGATCGAAACCAAACATATTCACTTTTTGTCAAGGGGAAAACAGCAGACTTGAAGTAGAAAAGTACGCCAAAGTACTTTACTTGAAGTAGGCTTGAAGTAAGCTTAAAGTAGCTTGAAGCAATTACAAGTAACTTCAAGTAAATTTGAAGTTGAAAAGTACTTCAAAGTACTCTACTAGAAGTAGGCTTAAAGTAGCTCAAAGCAGCGCAAAGTACATGAAGTACAAAAGTCTGCTGTTTCCCCCCTTGCTTTTTGTTCTATGTAAACTCCGAATTTTATGTTCTAGTTCTTTAAAACGTTTTGGGTTCTTGTTCACGTATACGTATATACCGGGTGACCCAAAAGTAAGGAAACACAGAAAAAATTGAATATTTTCATTACGACTTGAACAAACGAGCTAATTTTTTTTACCAACGATAGAAGCATGTTCAAGTGTTATATCCACAAAGACATACCTAACGAGACCTTTTGTTAAGTATCACTATTAATCTTAAGAAAAAAATGTTACTTTTTGACAGTTAGGAAATAAAATAATGTAAAGAACGGTACAAAAGTCACTTTATCGAAAACAAAATTGAATATCCTCAATTACAGCTTGATCAAATGAGCTGATTTTTTTATCAATAATAGAGGCATGTTCAAGCTTTTTATCCATAAAGACATGCATAGAGAGATTCTTTGTTAAGGATATTATTTTATTTCCTCTCTATGAAAAGGTAACATTTTTTTCTTAAGATCAATAGTGATACTTAACAAAAGGTCTCGTTAGGTATGTCTCTGTGGATATAACACTTGAACATGCTTCTATCATTGATAACAAAAAATTAGCTCGTTTGCTCTAGTCGTAATAGAAATATTCAATTTTTTCTGCGTTTTCTTACTTTTGGGTCACTCGGTATATGGATTCATAATTAAATCTGCGTCGAGCTTTTTTCATTACCCATAAACGTCGATGATCTACACTCCATAATTTTTCATCATTATCTTTAAATACACGAATGACAGGAATGTCAGATATGTTCATAAATTTATACCGAGCAGCAAAATACATATCGAAAACACTGAGTTCTTTTTGATTAGAAAATATTAGATGTATCATACGTTGAGTAAATCAAAATTGAGATTAATTCGAAGGTGTTAATGATAATATTGGATTAACAAGATAAGCGGATCGATGAGCATTAGCACTGTGACGTTTAGTTCGATTCATAAGTTTTAATTAAGAAACTCTTTACAAATGATCTATCTCTTTGTTTTTCCTAGAGATAGATAAATTTATGTGGTAATATAAAAAAGTGAAACATGAATCAGTTTTCTTCTACTCACTATTTTTATATGCACAGATAATTATCTTTTTTTGATGTTTTACCCAATAACGTGATTCACTTCGAAGATAGTGATGATATCAAATAACTATTAAGAAAAACTTGCTTATCTTTGATAATAATGATATTAACATAACAAATTATCTTTTCTTGCTATAAGATATAAAAACACATTTGATTCTAATTACAGAACGTTTTGTATGAATGTTTTGCGATATTAATGGTCTGTGTACTATTGATAAAGAGTTTCTTTTATCGCAGCCAATAAAATCGAAAGTGATTTGTTGTTTGAACTATCTTTTGTTATCTAATGGTTATTGAGCGTGTTTTTATCTCCGTCGATGTTTCAATCGTAACGTCAAAGATGATAAAAATTTATTATTTTTTTAAGACTAATTGAATTGATCCAATCTTTTGAACATATACATAATACATTCGAATTGAATTTGATGAAAATCATAGTCTCTATCAATCGCGTCTATTTGTCATATCCTGTGTTAGTCATGCAAGTTAATACTGTCCTTTTATGTTGAAGTTTCTATAAACTTGCCGTCAAGAAAAAGCGTAATATTTTTCAAGATTGAGATTATAAAAGTGTTCTGTTTCAAACACACTTGTCTACAAATCATGATTAAAGACGAACTGGAAAGGATTAGGGAATTAATAAATTGATATTATGCAATAACTTAAATTTGTAGCTAGGCTTTGAAATCATTTTGTTTAGTCACACTAGAACATACATAAATATACAACATTTCTTCCTTAGTCATTTGTTTCTCAAAAGAGTATTCATTTAATCAATAAAATCACTAATTCTATATTTAGTGCAGTAGTTCATTTTTGTTCTTTGTATCACTATGATCTTATTCTTTTAATAATAAACCTATCAATATAGCTTTGATGAGTAATAATCTGAAAATGAAAATCTATTTTTAAGTTTTGTAATCTAATTATCGTGAACTAATTTTTGTTACATAAGGAGAATTTATTAAAAGTTGAATACAGTAAAAACTTCTCTAACGTAAGCACTATCGAGACCGACCAACAGTGGTCAGTTTACGAAGGTGCTCATTATTGAAAGATTTTAAGTTATTTTTTTCTTCAAATGATAAATATTCACTTGCAATTGCATGAAATGATCTTTTTTCTTATTTTCAATAATTTATTAGTTCAAATAATCATCGATTTTTCTGAAATAACATTTGTTTTTATGACACAAAACTAATCTTTTCTAAAATAACTATGAAGTGTGCTTTGAACAAGATATGGATGTGAGTGTGGGTCTTCTCTTCTACTGCACTCATACTCCTCATTAGACACTGTTGTTGCTGTCTAATAATACTTTTTTTTCTTCTAAATGCACACGGTCAGTCTATTTCCATATATATTTTTCATGATTGTTTTTTAACTACTCATAAATCTGATGATTTACATAGATTTATCTAGATATCATCAGATGTTCTTTAGAATTAACTTGAAATATTTATTATATTCGTTGTAATAAATCTAACATGTTATTCGGCAAACTTCATCGAACTTTTTTGATTATCAAAACACGAAAAAGAATCTATTAAAATCTATTTGGAGAATATGGTTCGGGATCGATGTCTTCTGATCCTTCCTTGTTCGACTTTTGATTAATAATATTAGCTAACAAAGCAGCTGATCCAAATGCCAACGTCCATCCTTTACTACCATGACCACAATTAACAAAAAGATTATCGAAATCATCACAAAGTCCAATTAATGGTATATCATCGGCTGATACAGGACGAGAACAACTATGAAAGGTTTTTTCATAAGGTTCTAAATGTGGTAACCATTTTATTGTTTGTTCATATAAATATTGAGCTCGATCCGGTTCACTAAGAATACCAATATCCTATGAGATCGAACATACCGATCGAGATGTATATATTTTAGATTTAATAAAAACATCATATTCTTACTTTCCAACCTGCAAATTCAGCAAGACCACTAACTCGAACTATACCTTGTTCAGCAGTTGGTTTTAATGCTGAAATATATAATTTATTTCCATCATCAACTAAATTCATCGATGGAAATGAAATATTTGCTGGTGTTGTTATTTCAACAACATAGCCCTATAATAAAATAGATAAATAATAATCGGTTATTAATCATTCTTTTTTTTTTTTAATAATTAAAATGAAATAAACTATTTCAATTTTAGATAGATCGTTTCTACCTTAACAGGATAAACTGGTATATAAATATTTAATTTTTCCATTAATGGCATAACATAATTTCCATTTGTTAAAATGATATTATCTATATTATTAATAATTTTATTATCATTTGTTAAAACTCCAGTTATATGATGTTGTTGATAATTATTATGACTTTTATTCGTAGTTGTTACAAGAAAATCTTTGATTTCTTTATTAAATAAAAATTGAACATTATATTTTTCAATGAGAATTTTTTTTAATTCACAACAAAATTCATAAATATTTCCATTTGTATCTAATGAACTAAAAACACCACCATAGAATCGATCTTTTACAGTTTTTAATATTGGTTCATGTTTAATAACTTCATCGGATGTTGATAGAATTTGTATATTATTAATATATTTTGATTCTTCAATAATTTGTTTCAAAATAATCGGATCTATAGCTATTTGTAATGAACCATTTGAATGACGAGAAAATGATATAGAATTCTAGAAAATATTTTTTGAAGAAAAAATGAAATGAATTTTTCATAAAATTTTTTGATAAATACTTCATTGAGAATATCATTTAAACATTGTCGAGAATACATACTAAGTGTTAATAGATGTTTTGCATTATTAATCTGAGCTTTTGTTGTACAATTTTTTAAATATTCATACATCCAACGATAGAATTTTAGCGAAAAGAAAGTACTCGGCCAAATTTTAGTAGATGTTAGTTTTGATGAAGAAGAAAATATGGATTTGAAATATTTCTTTGGCACATCAGAATTTGCCCATGGTGTTAATAGAGATGGACATATCAATGCACCATTTTTATAACTATAATATTTCTTAAGATATTAAAGTTAGAATTTTATTAAATTTCTTACCTTGTTTCTAGAGCAACATCTTCTCGTTTTTCAATACAAATAACTTTATGTCCATTTTTAGCTAAATAATAAGCACTCGTCAAACCAATAATACCAGTGCCGATTATAAGACTCGTTGGATGATCAGATATGGATCTTATTGAGTAAATACATCGTTTGTTCTTATTCGAATTGACATATTTATACAATCCCTAAAATGTATGATGGATGAATACGAATTTTTTTGTTTTTCGAATATGTATTAAACAATGTTTAAAGAGTGAAACTTACGTAAGTTGTAATTGCACTGGTTAGTATTACAACTTTTCGGGACATTTTATGGCACGAACAGAAAAAAGAACTGCTACTCTACCGATATAAACCTTGATAAATGATGGTCACCATGTGAGAAATATAAAAATAGGTATGTAGATTTTTATACAAAGAGTAATACGATCGAAAAGATAAGAACCAAAAAAAACCATGCTTCATGCTTGTGGTTGTTATTAGAATTGATGAATGAAGAAATTATGTTTTTAAAAAAAAAGTTGCCCGAAATGGGTTAAAATGTACTTTTTCCATAGATGCTTTTTCATAACTTTGCCATATTAATTGGAACCATACTCTCAAGTTATCTTTTGTTTGTGTCTTATCGACTAAGGCATAATTATTTTTTTGTCATATAAGATTTAATAATGTACGTAGCTTCTCAAAAGAGATACTTTTTCGAATCATATACAGCTACTTAATAATTAAGTAGCTGATAAGTCATGTAACTAGTTACTTAAAGCCTAGCGCTTTTTATAAATTATTATTAGCTATTTAAAGGTGTGGCTGTAGATCTTTTTTTCTTCTACTACATCCACACCCTGCTATGCTATAGCGATTCCACAGACACCATCTGAGATACTTCAGGAAGGCTACTGACATCATCTGTGATGCTACAGCACCTTACAGATACAATCTGACATCCTACAGAAATGCTCTTAACGCCACCTGAGTTACTCCAAGAACTGTTACAGACATTATCTGACATGTTATACACAGTACCTAGAATACTATAGACACCATTCGAGATCCTAGAGGCAGCAGCTGAGACTCTACAGACACCACTTGCATTGCTGTAGGTGTCATGCTCAGGTAGTGCTGGAAATGCAACAGGTAGCATGTCCAATTAGTCCCTGAAAAGTCATAGGTAGCATACTCAATTAGCTTTTCAAAACTTAAATTGAGTACATGTAATAGAATTAATAATAATGCTAACACCTCAAATCTCAACGCGTAACTGATCTTTTATATATGCGTCGTTGTATGGGGTCACCAAGCACCCCCGTCAATATTATATTGTGTTTGAATTCGATCTGGCCCATACATGATATTTAAAGTATGAATATATTATGCTGTTGAGTTTTATTATGTTGTATTCCCGTAAAAATAATGATATATTTTTTAGGTTATATATTTCTTGTGATAGGATGATAAATGTTTACACCCAGAAGTTGACGTTGAAAAAATTAATATAAAAAAAATTTCTTGTGCACAAATTAAAATATGAATTAGTGAAAATGAATAGATATGGATGTACTGTGTTATGTTGAAGAAAATGAAACTTATAATTTATTTTTAAATAAAAGAAATTATTTCGTAATGTTTCATCATGTTAATATTTACAGAAACGGATCAATTTCAACGGAGTACTGATAAATGTTGAGGCACCTGATCCACCTGTAGTAGCTATAGATACTTGCTCGACCACAGTTCTGAGATAAATGTTTACTATAGATGGTACTGCAAAAATTTTTATGGATGAAATTATATTCTGAAAATGTTTTTTCCTCTATGAATTTGAACTCTTTCTATTTCTAATAATAAATTCAAATTTGAGAAGAAAATACTCTGCAATCAAAGTAAGTGTTATTTTAGTAAAAGAATGAGTGTTAGTAAGGTCACTTTTCATCCGCTAATATTTTTCAAAAAAATTATATGGTGAAAATCAACAATCAATTCTGGAGAAAATTGGCTATTTTATTTTGTGCACAGAATAAAAAATTTTTTTCGAAAAAAATTTTGAATCGATGGCTACCCAGTGACCTAAAGACATTTTTTAATCGAAATTTATATGATTTATCGGTTATCGACACCACTGATCACGAATATCATATCTATTTTGTTTCAAAATATTTTTAAAAGCTAGAAGACAGCTTTCTAAAAATACGAGTGATACTCGATACTTGTCTTTTTTGAAATATTTTAAAGCAAAATAGATATGATATCGTGATCAGCAGTATCGATAACCTATAAATCACATAAATTTCGATTAAAAAAAAGAAAAAAAAAATGTTTCTGAGTCACTCGATGGGTAACGACTCAAATTTGTTTTTCGAAAAAAAATTTTTATCCTGTGCAAAAAAATAAAATAGCTAATTTTCTTCGGAATTGATTGTTAATGTTCATCACGTAATTTGTTTGAAAAATATTGAAGAGTGAAACATGATCTTACCGCCATATGAGTATGGTAGGAAACGTGTATAGGTTTGGTATTGAAATGTAGTCGTAGGTCCAAATACTTCGATCAAGTCCGATAGTAGATAGTTTTTTTCGAACAATCGTGATTTTCCATGAAAATCGGCAAAAATCGTCGGTTTTGACGATTTAATTGCGATATAATCTCACAATTAATCGGCCTAATAAATCACTGATTTTGATAACATGGGTAAACATATTTAATTTTCTATATATTTCATGCAGTCTGCTCTTATTAAGAAATGTGTCTAATAAGAACAAATTCGATTAGTCACCAATTATCGCTAATTATTTTTTTATTTTTCAAGGTAGTTAAGTAATTTTTGCATTATTCGATGCAGAAAATATTCCTCCATTCAAAAATATAAAAATATCTATATTTTTATTTAAAATTTCTTAGTGAAAAATGAAATTCATTACACATTTGAGATATCTGTTCTTATTAGGAACATTGACTACATAGAAAAAAAATTGAAGCAAATGCATAAGTCTGATCAAGGACGATCTCTTTTCTATCATGATATATATATATTTTTGGGATGACTTCAACAAAAGGCAAGCAGATAATCTTGATCATTTCTTTCAGATAAG